>JAJNOH010000053.1:0-217183 GCA_022376275.1 Xylariomycetidae sp. FL2044 | reverse complement strand
ATTTTATCGTTTTTTATAAAAAAAAGCTATTATAATTAAAAATTAATTAAATATTAAAAATAAAAATATAATAAAAATATTATAAATCTTTTTATTTTATTATATATATAATAAATAATTTATTAATAATTTAAAACTTTTATAATTTAATATCAATATTTATTTTTCGAATGATAGTAATATAAATTAAGCTAATTTTATTCGAAAATTTAATATATATAATATTTTTAATTAAAAAATAAAAAATCGATTAAATAAACGCATTTTAAAAGATATTAAAAAAATGAAATAAATAATTATAATATTAACTTAGCCGCTAAAATTATTTTAATTAATAAAACTAAAACGATAATAAATAAAAATAATAATAATAATATTAATTTAATTTTAATAATTAAACGATTATTATAATTATTTTAGCTTATAAAAAAACCTTTAATTAATTTTAATTAGGCTAATTTAATATTAATATATATTATAAATAAAAAGAATTATATAATTAAAAAAAGCTAAATATTTATTTTAATTTAAATTTATATATATTATAAAATTTTATATATAATTATAACGTATTTTTTAAAAGATTATATAAATTAAAATAATAATTTTTAAAAAGCTAAAAAGGATAAATTATTAATAAAAATAATATAATAAAATTAAAAAAATATAAAATATTTAAAATTAAATATAAAAAATAATATATTTTAAAGGCTATAAAATAAAAATAAAAATATAAAGCTAATTATACGTTTTATTTATTAATTATTATTAATATAATATAATGATTTTTTATATATTATAAATTTTTTAATTAATTAAAATTATTATTTATATTTAAAAAAGTTAATACGACTTATATTTTATTTTAAAGCTAATAAAATAGCAAATTTTATTTTAATTAAAAAAATAGTAAATATATTAAATAAATAATATAATATAAATTTTTATTTAATTTAATTTTATAAATATATTATTTAAAACCTTAAAACTTTTCATTATTTTTATTATTTATATTATTTTTATTATTTATATTATTTTTATTATTTATATATATATTTATTTTTAAATTATAAAGCTAATTTTTATTATAAAAAATATTATATTTATTAAATAAAATTAAAAAAACGATATTATCACTTATACTTTTAGCGTTTTTTTATCTTATTTTTTATTAATATTAATTAAAATAGCTAATTTTTTTTTAAATTTTTATTAAAATTATTTAACTGTTTTTATCGTTATATATTTATTTTTAATAATATTTAATAAATTAAACGCTTTATAATATAAATTATTAATGCGATTTTTTAAATTATATTATAAATAACGCTTAAAAAATAAAAATAAAGCCTAATAAAAAACTTTTTAAATATATTAATTAAATATTATATTTTTTATTATAAAATATATTAAATTAAATATATATAATATATTAAGCCCGCTTTTTATTACTAATTAAAAAAACATTTTAATTTATAATAAACTTTATATTTTTAATATTATTTTTTTAATGCTTAAAAATAAAAGCGATATTTTTATTATAATTTTTTTTAATTTAATTAAATAGCTTTTAATTCAATATATTAAATAAAAAAATATATTTAATATATTTAATATAAATAATAATAAAGCTAAATCGAATATTTTTTTATAAAAAAGTTAATTTAAATATAATATAAATTTATTATAATTATATTATTTTAATTAAAAAACTAAAAAAAATAAATAGAAAATAAATTAATAAATATTTTTTATATTTTTATAATAAATAAACTAATATAATATTAAAAATATTTAAACCTTTTGAATAAATTAATATTAGTTTTAAAATTTAATATTTTTATTTATATTATTATTTATTTTAATTAATTTAATATTAAAATTAATACTATTTTTAATAAAATTATTTTAATTAAAACGATTTAAAATTAAAAAAACGTTAGTTAAAAATATTAATAATAAAAAGTTTATATTAATATAAATTAATTTATTTATTTTTTATATTTAATATTTTAAATATTTTCGAACTAATAATTACATTATTTAAATAATAGCAGGTTTTAATTAATAATATTTTTAATTATTTTATATAATTTTATTTTTTTAAAAGATTAAATTTAAATTAATTTATATTTTAAAAAATAAACTTTATTTTAGCTAGTTAATAAATATAAATAATAAGCCTTAAATAATTTAAAAAAATATATTATAACGTTAAAATAAAAAATATCTATTATTTTTTATCTTAAAAATTAATAGCTTTTTTTTATATAAATTATATTATATAAATATTATAAATAATTAGTTAGTTTTTAATAATTAAAGTAAAATTAATATTAAAAATTTTTTTTTTAAAACTATAATTTATTTTTAAAAAAGTTTTATAAATATTATATATATTATTTATTATATTTTTATTATAATTTATAAAACTTATAAAATATAGCTTAGCCTATGTTTTATTTAAAAGTTAATATTAAAAAAAAATAAAAATAAACTATTTTTTATGCTTATAAAAAACGGTAATTTATATTAAATAAAATAATTAAATAAATATAAATATATTAAATTTAATAATTTTTAAAGGAATTAAAGGTTAAAAAAAGGGCTTATAAAATTATTTAAAATTATAAAGGGTAAAAATATAAAATATATTTTATTTTAATTTATTATATAAAAAAATAATAAATAATATATTAAATTATTAATAAAATTAATTATATAAAGCTAATTAAAAATATAAAATAAGTCTTAGAAAATATAAAAATAACTTTTATAATTTTTAAGCATATATTATAAAAGGGCCTAAGCTTAATTAAAGCAAGCGGTTATTAAAAATTATTAGGGTATTATGACCCGGGCATTATTTTATATATAGGCGCGCCCGTAAGTACCTAATTATTCATTAGAACGATTTCGGCTTCGCCAATCCCAGATGAACTTATAAATCAAGCACCATCCAAGGAATCACAGCAATCTCGTCATCATTTTAGGTACCAAAGTACTTACCTCCATATATACCTAGGTACCTAAGCAGGTACGCAGGCAGCCGGGTACATCACCCGAATCTTTTTTCTGAAAAAAAAAAAAAAAAATACTTCTCCCCCACCAAAGCCGTGCAACTCTAACCCAAACCACTACATCGCAACCATCAAAGTGCCGCATTCCAATTTCCTAACGCACATTCGCCAACCTGTGCAGCTCGTTTGTTAAGCCAATCACCTACGAGCGGGGCATCAATCGAAAAACCTCGATCGTCATCAAGCGACATCCCACCGACCAGCATCAAACCAATTGCCAACCGTGGCACCAAGCGAAAGTTCAACCTTCAGTACCGAACAAATCGCTTACCGCGGCATTAATCGATACATCTACAACATCATCAAGCGGAGCATCAAGCGCGGCATCAAACGAATCGCCTCCGGTCGGCACCAATCTGCGGCATTAAGCGAACCAGCCACCACCTAGAGCGGGTCCCCTATCAGCGCATCCACCCCCCCAATGCAACGTAATTTTTCCACTTAATCTCTCACCGCCATTTCTTTTTTTTTTCTTTATTTCTTACTTAATTTTTGCTTAATTAACTTTAAATTTTTATGATAAAAAGTAATTATAATTAAAAAGTTAATTATATAATTAAAAACGTTAAAAACGATATATTATAACGTATAATAGCTAAAAAATAAATAATTAATCGATCGATTATTTATTAATAATAATATAATTTTAAATTATATTAAAAGCTTTTTTTTTAATAAAAATTATTTTTTATATAATAAATTATTAATAAAAAAATTATTAAAAAAGCCTTTTTTAAATTTAAATTTCATAAGTTTATTTAATTATTTTTACGCTATTTTAATAATAATAATAAATTAAATAATAATTAGCTAAATTATTTTATCGAGCGTAATTTAATAATTATTATTATAATTTTTTAAAAACGATTAAACGATTTTATATATAATCGCGCTATTTTATTAATATTAATAAATATAACTTATAAAAAAAAATTAAAGCTAATATAATAATAAAAAACGCTTTTATATTACGTTTAAACGTAAAAATAACGATAAAATTATTTAAATAACGATTATCGAGTTTATTATAATAGCTAATTATTATTTTACCCTTTTTATTATTTTTATAAATAAAATATTTTAAACGTAATAATTTTTTAATAAAATTAATCCGTAAAAATATAATAATACGTTTTTTAGCTAAATTAATAAAAAGCTTTTTTATAAATAATATATAAATATATTGATTTTTAAAATAAAATTAAAAAAATAAATACGTAAAAATTTCTTTTTTTTAATTAATATTTAATTTACGTTATTATCTTTTTTATATTTTATTATTATATTTATAAAACTTAAATCCTTTATTTATTATCGTATAATTTTTATATTATTTAATCGGATAATAAAATGCTATTTTTTATAATAAAAAAATATTATTAATAAAAAATAAGAAATTTTATTAATTATAATATATTAATATTAATATAAAAATAATAATTTTTTATAACGTATTATAAAGTTCTATATATAATTTATATATTAAAAAATATTTATATTAGCTTTAAAAAAATAAACGCGTAATTTATTAATTTTTATATTATTAAAAATTATATTATTAATAAATAATACGATTTTAAATATTTTTTACTATTTTTATATTTATAAAAAAAATATATATATATAAAAATTTTAAATTTTACGTAATTTTTAATATATTAAATACTAGGCTAAAAAGCTTTTTAAAAAATAAATTATTATAAACGTAATTTATATTTTTTTATAAATAAAACGAGTAAAACGCTCGATAAAACTATTAATTAAATCGTAGTTTTAAACGTTAATTTAATAATAATTTACGTAAAAATTAAGGCCTTAAAACCGCAGCCGTATAAAAAGATTTAAATCGATTTTAATTATATTTTATATATATTAAAAAGATAAAAAAAGCAAAAAAAAAAAAAAAATTATTATTTAAATTTAAAATCGTAAAAAAAAAAAAAAAAAAAAAAATTTATATTTATTATAAAAACTATTTAATAGCTTAAAAAATAAGGTATATTAAATAAATCTTAGATAATTAAGAATAGTAGCAATTTATACCTATTTTAAACTTTACGATGTGTGCGTAATCATGTTGCATTAGGGGGGTGGATGCGCTGACAGGGGACCCGCTCTACGGTCGGCATCCGACAATAACAACCACCCCCCCCCCCCCCCCCCCACACCCCCACCCCTCCACAACTACCTACCCCCCGCAAGTATCCCGTGCCGATCACCCCCATATATGAATCCCCTCCATTCCAATCACCCCCATACATATATCAACATGGCGCACCCGGCCACCGGCAGCGAACGTCGAGCCGATTTCGGCAACGACGGTTCGTCCGACGACAAGTACGCATTCCCTGTTGACGCCAAGACGAAGCTTAACAAGAGCCACAGTGGCGACGCTGCCGAAGGCAACAATCGCGAGGACGCTGCCATTGGCCTCGAGGGTGATGACGCTGCCGATGGCCTCAACGGCTACAACAATGGCGAGAGCAATAATGGCAACCACGCTGCCGATCTCGCTATGTATGGTCAAAAGGGAGACGATGATGTCGGCCAGCAGGCAATGCCCTAGAACGGCCAGCCGCCGCGAGACATCCTCAACAAGAACCCCTTGATTTATGCCGAGGACAGTTCATACCTGGCGCGCCCTGAGAACGTCGCCGCGGTGGACGCCGTGTACCGCCATTATGGAGAATTTGGCATGACCCTCATAGGGGAGATGGAAAGCCAGGGGCGACGCGCCCAGAAGCAAATCGACGACATCAAGAGAGAAATCGACGATATCGAGAGAAAAAACGCCGATATCGAGAGAAAAGACGCCGATATCAGGAGAAAAGACGCCGATATCAGGAGAAAAGACGACGATTTCGAGAGAGAAATGCGCCGGTTGAAAACGGAGAGCAAACAGATACTGGAGCGTCTAGACGCCCTCGAAGCTAAACAACATAATCATCCGGCGCACGCGCACCCTCTCCAGCAGGAGATCCAAAAGATGATCACGCAGCAAGTAGTTCAAGAAGCCGTTCACGATGTCGTCGAAACGCTGCTGACCCAGGAGCTGTTTCGCCAGGCCGTGAATAACATCAACGGTAAGTTGCTAACCGAAGAGCGCTTCCGTGAGGCGGTACAAGATATCATCGAGAATTATGTCGAAATCAACGGGGACGAAATCATCAGGGAGTTTATCAACAACAACGCAGAAGACATCATCATGCGTACCAAGTGTGAAAGCATCGTGGCCGAACTGACTGAACCGGTCATGAACGCCCTCGAGCAGCGTCTTCAAGGGAGCATCCAAGCCCAAGTAGAGGCCGAGGTACGACGCGTCTATGGTGATGACGAGCAAGAGCACTCTAACGAGCGCAGAGCCCACCTGGACTAGACTGTTGCTTCGAGTCATGTCTGCCGATCACACACATTTTACGCCGTCTGCTTCGACGATGCTTGCCATGATGAAATATATCTATCCCCCCCTACCCCTCAATCGATGCGTCAAGGGGTAAGGAGGGAACTTTCACCGTCGACAAATTCTTCGGAACTGATCCCGGTCCTTACCAATCTTGATACGTCCGTAGCAGGACCTCGTTGGTAAGTATATATTGTCCCATCACATCGTGAAGTCGTTATATTAATTAATGATCATAGCAGGTTAGGGTTACTCCCATTCGACATGCGATGCCTTCTTCTGCCAACCTCGATGTCTTCTTCTGCGAATCACGATGCTTTCCCGTCGACACCATAACGCGGTTCCTTTCCATCGTGGACGAACCATGATGTCTTTCGGTCGTTTCCACCACATGGTGCCTCTCATTCGTCTATGAAACGCGTTACCTTCCCGTCGTCGACGAACCAGTAGCTTTCGATCGTCTACGAAAAGCATTTTCGGTCGTCTACAAAAGGCGGTGGCTTTCGGTCGACTAAGGCGATGCCTTTGAGTCGTCTACGGAACGGTATTACTTTCGCTCGTTCCCTTGTTTAAGGGGCGAGTCTCACGTAGATAGAGAGGTTCACTTGTGAAAGAGACTCGGGCACATTAATCATAAATACAACGCGAAGTTTTTTCCTAACATGACTATCAGTGGCTAGTTGCCAATGTAATTATAACTTAGGTTGATTTTCCAAGATCGAGATCGAGGTAAAGGGGCTTTTGTATTATCTTATGGACTTAAAGGGGCCGAAAGTTCAGCTCTATCCATCGACAAGGAACGTAGAGTACTGACGAGAGTACCAAGGCAACCTCGAACCCGATGTCACCAGTAGTCTCAGCCAACGGACCCGTGTACCAGACCTGCGACATGCACGGTACGGCCAGGGCGAACGAGAGACCCATGGCCACGATGGCGGCGATGCCGGTGGGTAGCTTGGCAGGCTGGTCCCAGTGTCGCGGATCGTAGCTGGCGCAGTCGCCACGACGGAAGACGAAGTGCTCCATGCCGACCACGGCGACAAAGGCCGCGGACCAGTAAGCGATGAGGTAGATGAAGTTCTCGAGGCTGGAGAAGAAGCTGCGCGCAGCGCTGATCGATACCGGGATGGCGACGGCCGTGTAGACGATGGCAAAGATGTTGCGTGGGACGCGCACCAGGAAGGGCAGCAGCAGTTGGAAATTGAGCGTGATGGAGTACATGGCTGCCGCCAGGTTGCCTACGACGGAGAGCGACAAGAGCACGGCCACGAACCGGCCGAAGCCGCCCGCCGGCAACAGCATGGCTTGCAGCACCCCACCGACGATGTGCTCATCGTACCCGAGGGTCCAGGTCTCCACGTTGGGCATGGCGCCTCCAATGGCCGCACCCAACACCATGAGCGGCACCGTCGGGCAGAAGAGCCCCGCGAAGGTGTATGCGAAGAGGCGCCACGTCGTCACTGACGGGTCGCAATAAACCGAGAAGTCGGCCGCCATGGCAGCCCAAGGGATCAGAAATCCCGCCACGACGCCGCCATAGCTCACGATCGTCGCTGCTGAGGCAGGTGCTACCTCCGCCTGGTTGAACAGCTCTTTGCCCCCGACCCCGGTTGTGATGATGATAGCAATCAGGGCGAATATCCACGAGTACCGCTCGAACTGATGCAGGAAACGATAGCCCCCGAACGAGACGACCATGGCGATCAGAGCAATTATGACGATGCCGACAGTGCTGTCGATGTTGCCTTCAGATACGGCCGCAAGGGTCGAGCCGCCCAGGACACAGTCTATGATACCGAAACCCGCGATGGTGCAAAGATTGAGGATGGCAATTATGGATATTAAGTAATACCTGTCTCGGCGTATGTGTAAGCAACAGCTTCGGTTTCCTGTGTTCGAGATGTGAGACGTACCCAAAGGTGTACCTGGCGTGCAGCATCTGCCGCAGTCCCGTTCGGGAACCAAAGGTACTGAAGTAAGCCGGGAAAATGGTACACAACAGACTGAAGAACAGGATCAAGAGAGAGCAATCGCGAAGACCGAGTCCGAAGGAGAATGTGCCAACCATGCCAGTGATAATACTGTTTTGCCACCATGTCAGCGGTTACACGTTGGTGAGGCGAGGAAACCAAAAGTACGGGACGAGCTCACGGCAGGAGGTTGGTGCTCATGGTGAACCAGACGAAGAACACATTGATGAAGCGCTTGTCCGTCTTTTCTTCCGGGGGTACAGGTGTGATCCCGCGCGTCTCGATGCCCCAGGCGGAGATCTTGCTCAACCACCTGGCTCTCGGCTTCTCGCAGACCTGGGACTCGGCGACATCGATGTCGCTGGCGACTACCAGGTCCGGGGAGGCCTTGCCGTCTTTCATTGCCATGGCGTTCCTGTTTGATATCGAATCGAGTTGTTGCAATGCGTCAATGTGAAGGAGTGTGAGCCGCTCGATATTCAGAGGAATGTGCAGATAAATAGAAAGCGAATAGGATTGGTCATGAGTCGGTTCAAACTCTTACCGGTTTGCGCACAGAGTCGAGAGCGCAAGACCCTGTGACATTGGATCCAACGACGAATCCCGTGCAGGATATACCAGTGTTTCTTGCCAATGCCGCGACCTCGAATCGCCACTCGTTCATGATAAGAAACGGCAGCCATGTAATGAGCCCAAGACGGCTGGCTATCTCGGTCTGGAGTAGTGTAGCAGTTGCGGAGCCCCCGGACTGATTTTAACGGTCTGTTTCCTAGTGATGTGGAACTCATAAGGACTGGACCCTCCCAGCAAGGCATAACAAATTTAATGATAAGGCTAATGAGCCGGCCGGCAAGATAACTAACTACTTAGGTACCTTAGCAGCTTAGGTATGTATCGAGCTCGACCTACCTATCCGATATTGGATGAGGCCAAGAGGTCGCACTTTTTGGCAAACACCAGGGACCAGCGCTCCAGAGCTTGAAGCGAGATGGGACAATGGGAAGAAAATTGTCCAAGGTCCTTTGCAACTCACTTGCATCTGGAAGTGTACAGTAAATACCGCATCCGTGAGGGAGAAGATGGATGTTAGGCCTTGTGATTCACTGATGATCCTGGCACAACACCCTTTCTAAACGAAGCGAACCCAGTCGGTTGGAATAAAACAACTTCAATGTATAATAAGGTGATGGATCTACCACCAGTCTCCGAAGACCGTGGCGAATGGTAGACTTCATGGAGGTGGTTAGGAGGGCCCATAAGTATCCATGGATCTAGGTAACTTAAGAGTGAGCTGACGATCTGGAGGGTGCTATCGGGTCTCGTGCCAGATATGACAACTCATCAGGAGACTGCAGCAAGTTACGGTGATCATCAAAGATCATACGTACATAACGTGATGGTCAGCTCCTGAAATAGTATGCGCGGGAAGGGAGAGCACTGGCATGGTAGTTACGCTCATGCATTACCTACTCATGTATGTAGGTTATATCCTAAGTTCGTTGAACTCATTCATTATCAAGTTGCTAATTAACTTGCTGCGTGTTACCCGCTGGTCGTCAAAGAGCCTTATCAAATGTGCGGTAAGAAACACATCGATCGATATTTAGGCCTCTCAGATGATAAGAAATGAATGCCGACAAAGAGGCCTCTTCATGGATCATCATATCGGATGACCGTTCTCTATTACGTGCCCATTCATACCATTCTTCGCTGGGAGTGGAACAACATGGCCTTGGTCTAGCGAGGGAAGACCAGCGGCGGCCAAATCAGTCTGTATCTGATCCCAATTGTCTAGAAACCCCCCCTTAAAGTCCTGCCACATGTCGGCCTGGATGGGCTGAAGCGTCGTGCAGCGTTGCAGTGCGTACTGGGTTAATGAGACGTGCCCGGAGATGTGCATCATAAACGCCATGGCGCCCTCGCCGACCCTCGCAGGTTGTAGATCAGCGCCCGTGGCTTCCTTCCACCGCTCGTACGATTCCCCGTGTGGCATGTAGCTGGGCTCGTAGGTCAGACCGCCCGGTTCCAGCATGGTGGCCGACCCGTGCCACGTACCATACGGCATACCCATGATCTCCGTGGCCACGTTGCGATGGTAGTAGGGCGGACGAAAGGTGTTGCGCGTGGAGCACCACTTGGGTGTGAACACCAAGAAGTCGCTGAGGGAGACACCGGGGATCTTGGACCGCGCTGTCAGGACGCAGTAGATGGAGGGGTCGCTCTGGTCCCGGTCCACGGTGGCCGAGCTGATAAATTTCTCCATGGCGTACTTGTACGGCGCGTAGTTCCCATGCCATCCCACGACGTCATACGGGGTGTGGTCCTGCTCGTAGGCGAAGAGCGCACCGGCCAGCTTGACGACCACCGTCCACGGGGATAGGTCAACATCGAAGCTGGCCACGGGGATCTCGAAGTCGCGCGGCTGGGCCATGCCGTTCGATCCCACGGGACCGAGTTCCGGAAGCTCGTAATGAGAACCAAAGATCTCTTGGATGTAACCCCTAGAAGGGCCGTCGGGTAATCCGACCGTAAATCGCATGCCGGCCTGTACGACGACGAGCTCACCCGGGCGCACCATGAGCCGACCGAACTCGGTCTGTATGTCTAATCGCCCTTCCTGCGGGATGATGAGCATATCGCCGTCATTATTACAGAACGCCCTGTTCGGCATCGACGTGTTCGCCATGTACATGTGAACGGCGAGGCCCTCCTTCAGGGTCGGGTCACCGTGGCCGCCTATGGTCTTGAGGCCGTCGATAAAATCAATCATATCCACCGCGTCGGCCCCTTTCGGGTGAGGAAACTTGTCCCAGCCGAGGTCCTGCGGGGTAAATTCGACGTCCGGGTTGAGAGGAGAAAAGACAGCTTCCAGATCCTCATTTTTGGGAAGCCGCTTGAGAGGTCGGTGTTTTACCGAAGGGTGTATGCGGTAGAACCACGCGTGAAGCAGGGTAGCCCTTGGCGATATGAACGGAGTGCCATTGAGCTGCTCCGAGATCAAGTCATACTTGCAACGCTGCGGCGTGTTGCATGCTTGGGGCAGCACGCCCGGGATGGCCTCGGTCGCGAACCTGTTGCCAAAGCCGATTTGATATCGGTAAGGATCGGCCGAAGTTGGTTCTGTCATGAAATGAGACCCTCTTGCAGAGGCACCGGGAAGCGATTTCTTTGCGGGTACTGCCATGATGGCTTGCTTGCTGGTGAGATTTTCGCGATCTTTGTATCGCGGTGTCACAGGTAGCAGTAATTGGACCTTTCGTGGGTGAATTCGCGATTCGGTATCCACGATACTATGGTTGGATGTCCCAAGTTCGATGACAAGAATCATTAGGGGGAAAAGGCGATAATACGAGGTCTCAGGGACCGGTCAAGGTGACGGGCGCTGGTGATCCAGGTGTGAGATTGTGAACGGATGCCACGAGATTCTCGACGGCGCCTTCGGGATCGCTGAGTCAGTCCCTACCGAGACTCTACTCAACCCTTCGTTCTGGAAATGGCATGACATTGATCTGTTTAACCGTCAGACCGTATCTTACCCACAGCAGCACAACAGGCCTGGCAAAGCTTTGGTGAGACCTTGCCGGCCGGCAACCAATAACTCCCTCCCCACAGACTAATCTAGAGGGTTGGCGGTGACGTGATTCTGGGACGTCGCACAGGGAAAGATATGGCTCTGCCGGTCGGCAAAACTTATCATTGACTCGCCCGAAAGATGCCCCCGTCGAGAGCCTCTCTTCTTTCAATTACCGACTCACCGGTCGCGTCCGTCGACCCGACCTGAGGTGAAGCAATGCTATCATCTTCGACGCCGCAAGACCCTCATCTGCCCTGTAAATATATGTTGTGAAAGGTCTTGTGACAGTTCGTGGCGAAAAACGGTCGACCTTCGCCTGGTCGCCACTATCGAAATATCAATATCGCCCAGCATGTTGTTCCAACTCTCAAGTCCACACGTCTATCTCGTGTTAGTAGTAGCCGCGTGTGTTGCTCTACTGTACAAGCGGTCCGTCCAGCCCAAGAGGCTCCTGCCTCTACCCCCTGGGCCGCCATCTGAGTCCCTGCTCGGCCATCTGAGGGTCATCCCGACAGACCATCCAGAATATGAGTACGCGAGATGGGGTAAGGAACTCAATTCTGATGTCCTTCACCTGAATGTTCTGGGTCGGTCTATAGTCGTCCTCAATAGCGTCAAGGCCGCTCGTACGCTGATGGACAAGCGCGGTGCCAACTTCGCAGACCGTCCACGATTTGTCCTATTCGAAGTCATGGGCTGGGGCATCACGTTGACCTTTCTCCGGTGGTCACCGAGATTCAAGCTGCACCGCAAGATGCTCCAACAGTCCTTTTTACAGTCTGCCTGCAAAGCATACCGTCCGATTCAGCTGGAAGAGGCTCGTCGTGCGGTCAAGGCTATACTTCGCGAGCCCGCCAGGTGGGAGTGGCTCCTGAGGCAGTTCTCACAGGCCGTCGTACTCCGTATCGGATTCGGGATCGACGTGCAAGAGAAGGATGACCCTTACGTGAAGATGGCACTCGATGTGGAAGAGGCGACCGGCGAGGGCGGTGTTCCGGCCGGCTCTCTCGTAGACTTCTTCCCGCCTCTCCGCGTCGTGCCGAACTCCATCTCGCGTCTGACCAGCCTGCTCAGGCCGCTGGTCCACGCCCGCCGGACGAAGCCCCTGATTCAGCAGCTGCACGACGCACCGTGGGATGCCGTCGAGCCGTCTATCCGGGCGGAGAAGTCGGACAAGCCTTCGTTCGTGCACACCTATTTCAGTCGCTTTCTCGCCAACGAGGCGGCCGGAAAGCCGAACGAGGCCACCATAGCGGACATCAAGGGGGCAGCGGCAGCCATCTCGATCGCGGGCGGAAACACGACTTGGTCGACTATCATCGTCTGCATCCTGTGCCTCATAGTGAACCCCGAGGTCCAAGCCAGAGCCCGGGCCGAGATAGAGGCGGTCATCGGCGTCGATGAGAACGGAGATGTCCGGAGACTTCCTGACTTTGACGACCGGCCTCGGCTGAAGTACCTCGAGTACGTGATACAAGAAGCAACGCGCTGGGCGCCGCTCTCGCCTCTGGGTGTGCCCCACGCCTCCATCAAGGACGACGAGTACGAGGGTTACCGCATACCGGCAGGCTCTGTCGTATACGCCAACGCGTGGGCCATGTCGCGCGACGAGCGACACTACAGCTCTCCCGAGAATTTCATCCCGGAGAGGTATGCGCCCGTCTCGGAGGGGGGACGAGGCGAGCCCCTCCCCGAAGGCCCCTTCGGCTTCGGCCGGAGAGTCTGTCCGGGACAGTACCTGGCGCTCGCGGGCGTATACATCATAATGGCAACCATGCTCGCGACCATGGACCTGAGGTGTCCTACCGATGACCAGGGGGACGAGATCAGGCCCACAGTCTCATTTTCAAATGGCCTAAGTGGCGTGCCTGATAGCTTTGGATGTCGGATCACCCCTCGTTCAAAGCGCACGGAACAGTTGTTGGCAGATGCGTAAAGTAGGAGACACTGCGTTTGGAATGAAAATAGGGAGAGTCGTTTGTAGCGAGGGAATCTGGGTCGTCCATTTTGGTTGGTAGATATGTCTTTGCATGGAGAAGGGTGCATATCCATAGGACTGGGCACCCTTCACAGGGGGACATGTTTCTTGAGAGGAGGGCTACATAGAGAATTTCCATGGTAGGGCGTTCGTAAACCAAAGATTTACATCTCATAATTGACTATAGATCACTAGAGTTCGAATTCTGCTTCTTGTTTCATGCACACTTTATGGTGCTCATTCCTTTCAGATCGTCTGCCTCTGGTATGACCCTGCGGAGTGCCCTTGAAATCACGGATACCTACCTAGACCTAGGTAGGTACGAAGTAAGGGACGGGGGGTACTCAACGTCATTCATTTTCGTACCACCGCGCTGCTAGCTCTGCCGTATCTTCCACCAGCTGTCGACCCTTTGTCAGGACTCCCGACATGGAGAGAATCGAATGCGTAGACCCTCCGTACACCTTCACCTCAACCGATCTGGATGCTGATGCATCGCCCTCAATCGACGACAGCTTCTTCCAGGCCTGATCGAGCTGCGAGGCGTAGAGCTTCGCCTCCGGAGACAGCAGATCCTGCTCGGCCACCGCGATCCAGGTCTTGGGAGTCCGGGCCAGCAGCTCCGGCGGTGCCAGGTTTGGCGAGACCTCCCAAGACGGCCTGCGCTCGACCTCTTCCCTGTTCGCGAGCCACATGCGACGATACCAGGTCATCCTGGCGGGCGTCAGCCATGGCGCGTTCTTATTGGCTGCCCAGACAGTTTCGACGGTTGCGTGGTTGTCGATGACGGGAACCACCAGTAGCTGAAATGCGATATCGATGGGTGGCTCCATCTGTGCGGCCCTCATCGCCAGGACGGCTGACAGATGACCCCCCGCCGACGTGCCGCCGATAGCGACGCGCGACCTGTCGACACCTCCGAGCCGTCTCGATCCTTCCTCGCCATGTACCCAGCGGAGAGCCTCGACGGCATCATCGATGGCTGCTGGAAAGGGATGCTCGGGAGCGAGCCGGTATCCGACGGTGACGACGATGGCGCGGGCGCGGTGGCAGATCAGAGACAAGAGATCCTTGGTCATTCCGACGCCCCCCACAGCCCAGCCACCGCCGTGAAACCACAGGAGGACGGGCCAGCCAGCGTCGGGTCGCGGTCCTTCCGGTGTGAAAATTCTGACCGGGAAGTTCTCTAGGTCGATGTCGCGCACGCTACCCACAGTTGCGGACGCTGATTCGGTGTCTGGTAGCCATGATGGTCTGGTGCGGGCAGAGCCGTCCCACTAAGAGGTGGACAGTTAGTGATGACACCACGGAAGATTATTTCTGGTCGACCTAGGAGTACTGTCTGAGAGCTTTTGGTAATCGGAAGAGTAGATTACTAAGGAGACCGTGGATTGGAAATTCGTTTTCGCAGTCACGGCCGATAGTCACGACCGACAGTAGTACAAGGCGACCTGAGGAATCACTTACGGGTTTCTGGTCATCCGGTTGCACGTACTGGAAGTACCGATCGTGAAAGGCTGCGTATTCGGGGTCCAACAACGGACGGACATCAGGATGGATTGGTTGGTAGACCGGTCTGTCTTCGGTTGCGCTCATGATGATCTCTTGTCGCGACCGCGAATGAGTTGCCCTAGGTCTGGAACAGGCGTGAATGGGATGGATCCCTATTTTAGCGGTGTCCCAATCTACAGTATACGAAGCGAACAGCGTGGTCACACCTTGGAACTGACTCTTCACCCGTGTCACTCTTGGACCGATATCTCGACTCTCATTCAGCTGCCTGGTAACTTGGTCTGGTTCCAAGTCAAGTGACAGGTGACATGAGGAGAGGTATCTTGTTCCACCTTCGCTATCTCGCACTAAAAGGTGCCGGCCAGGATGTTCCCTTCACCGTCGGCAATTTCTTGACCCACAGCGAATGCGAGTTTGCCGGCCGTACGAAGTACCTGGAGTCATTTCGATGGAGGCTCAACAACATGGCCGGTCCCCGGCAGCCGAGAGCAAACACGGTAGGATGATCCCCTAGGTACTTAGGTCGACTATCATAATCAATCGGATGTTATAACGACGCAATCTCAGACAGTCGTGGTGATCACGATCATTGTCACTTATCAAAGAAGATAGGAAAGAACAAAAACAAAAAAAGAATAAGATAAAATAAAACAATGCCAGTACAAGGTCCATCAGCCGCTTCGTACGCTGAAAGCGGCGTCGGTAACCGCATGGGTTGAGGGAATCGCTCTGCCCTCTTCGTCATCGACGTATGCGCAGCCTACTGGACACCGGGCTCGCCCCTTTTCCTCCTCGGGAATCCGGTAGCTGAGGCGGCACCGGGCTCGATGAGGCGGCTGCTCGCGGCCGCCAGGGCGGGCGGAGTACCGGTCGTCTGGAGCGAGGTCAATTACACGTCGCCGTCGATGGCGGATGCGGGTCGCTTCTGGCGGAAGTCCAAGGTTCTGAACCTCTGGCAGGAGGGCGACGAGCGAGGCCTGGCGGCGCCCCTCGAGGGACTCGAACCGGCTAAGAGCAATACGGTGATCGTTAATAAATACGCCAGCGCGTTCTTCGGGACAGCTTTGGCGACAGAACTTCAGGTGTCACATTGCTTTCGTTCTTACGGACTCGGGATGGATGTTGCTATTGATACGAGGTACTAAACGTCGATACTCTCGTGCTCTGTAGAGTGATCACCTCGGGGTGCGTGCGACAGCTCTCGACGCGATGCAGCACGGCTTCCACCCCATGGTATGGATTCCAGTCTTATACAGACAAGAGCACCGGGACCGAATATCTTGCTGACTGAGGATCAGGTCGTCGAGACCGCCTGTGACGACCGGACGCCGGAGATCCAGCATGCCAATCTGTTCGATCTCGACTCAAAATACGAAGATGTGGTCGCAGAGGAGGAAGCTGTGGTAAAGCTGAGGATTGGATGATGATAGTAATGCATACCTAGGTACGTAGATAGTGCCGAGACTGCCTCCATAATTATTTGTGTTTCGATAGATATCGACCTTGAGGTGTATACACCTACCTAGGTTCGTTCATAGGAACCCCCCCAAGGAACGCTGCCCAGTGTCTCAGTGTAGTCATGGCCGAGCGCGGCGTTTCCCCACAGATATAGATCGAATGCCTCAAACATTGTGTCTGACCAGAATGGCGCGCTGAAATGTAGGTCTGTCGATGTCGGATTGGACACCAGTGGTTCCTCGGTCATTTGATGCCGCCCTACCGGGTTGACGCTGGCACTCGCGTCAGGCACCTCTCGAGTTCCTCCGCGATCATCTAATGACAAGGACACTTCGAGGACGACTTGTTCGCTAGCCTTGAAGAGTGCCTGATACCAGCGCCTCGCCAAGGGCCAAGCACCCTGAAGGTCTCCTAGACCTCGGACCGAGCTCTTCAACACCCGTACAGCATGTGGAGCGACTCTAGGACATAGCTGGGGCTGTTGGTATAGATGGTTGGCCAGAGATCCGCACACGTAGACACAAAAAACGATTATGGCCGGGTAACCTTGGTACCCTCGATCCGGGGATCGGTT
Organism: Xylariomycetidae sp. FL2044; assembly: GCA_022376275.1. Lineage (NCBI taxonomy): Eukaryota > Fungi > Ascomycota > Sordariomycetes > Xylariomycetidae sp. FL2044. The sequence goes on along the minus strand of JAJNOH010000053.1, from coordinate 199,637 downwards.
GTCAAAAAAAGCCGAAATCTGCTCGTCAAGTGCGAGCATGTTGTCGAAAAGCACTTCTGCAATCGGAGACCACGCGTCTTCTCCCGGAGGAGGATGGTCGGGGTGCCCGCCATGTTGGTGGCGGGCGCCGAGGATGTCGTGGAGGTAACTACGTCTGAGAATGATGTTGCTCAGTCTTAAGACCATGGTGGCGGACAAGTAGGCCAGGTCGAGGCCCTCGACTATGAAACCCCGGAGATTCCATATGGACCATGAATGCTGTGCAGGTAGCGCGTTCTCCAAGTCCACCAATGCCTTGGACAGCCGCCGATAGTCGGTGACAGTGATGCGCGCTCCGAAGTTCGAGCTGAGTTGCACAGCATCCGCGCTGACGAGCCTGGCAACCTGGCCCCAGAGGTTATGGGTCTGGAGCAAGGTTGCGAATAACGACCGGTCCGGTAGGGATGTCAGTTCAGGATTCCTGATCGCCGGCGGCGTCCCTGTCAGGGCGGCGCGCCGAGCCGGCAGGGTTCCGAAAGTGAAATCGCGCTCGTCGCTAGGCAGGAGGACCGTGATGTCACCATAAGACAAGGTCTCTGGCGAGTCGGAGCCGGAATGGAGATTCTCGAACGTCTCAAGCATCCAGAATGTCCGCCTCGCGACCTCCGACCGGACGACCTCCTCTTTGGAAGCACCGTGGGGCAACGTGTAGGCTTCTTCCCGATGCATCTGGAGAAGGCCGGCCAGACGAATGGCGATTCCCATGTATACCAGACTCCGGTTCTTCTCTCCGTTCCCCCACTCAGCAATGCTCATGAGGAAGAAGCCTTGGATCGAGTCCAGGGTCGGGGAGAACATCTGGTCGAGAACGAGACATGAGGCGTGGTCCAAGAACACCCGCGTCGCCTGCGCCCCGCCGCCATAGCGGTTGACTAGGCTCGGTGTAAACCGTGCCGAGACACTAAGTATACCGCACAGGAGGAAGACGCTCACGGAGTCTCTGTTATCTCTGAGCTCTGCGAAGAATAGAGACTTGGGTAGAAAGCCTAGCTGGAAGTATGAGGTGGTCAACGCCTTCACGCCGTCGACAACCTCCTCATACGGCGGTAGTGACTCCCACCCCGGCCCGGCCTGGCGCGGCATCGGAGGAGGGCAAGGAGGGGTGCTCGACACCGAGGTGCCATATCGCTGCCGCGAGGCCGCGAGAGGCACGTGGGGTTCGTCTGCCGTACGCGACGCCGTCTGCATGCTGCGGTCTCCACTCACCGTGGACGCAGGCGTACCCGGGGCCGGCGTCGCAGCGATCGGACGGACCGGCATGTTGGATCCGTCGAGATCGGAAGTGGATCGCGATGCTGTAGAGACCTGCGGACGACCCCTGGGATTACGGTATTCGCGATCGTGGTTGACTTCTCCCCGCCGTGGAAACGCGCATTCCTGGGCAGCCAATCGACATGGTTCACAGGGGGCATCATCCCGCCCTCGGTTGATACACTTCACTTTCAGGCGTCGGCACCGCCGGCAAGCCTTTGAGGTACGTACACGCGGCGGTCGGCGGCCTGTAGGGGAAGAGTTGTCTGCGGGTTCCTGCAGTGTGAGTGTGCTGGGCCCGTCTGGTTCCATTGAGAACCTTTTGGTGATGGCAAATAGTGAGCCGAGACGAGACGGATAGACCTGGCCACGTCTCGGGATTGCCGGAAAGCGACGTGAGGAAGAAAACAAACACGTACGCACCTAGGTATGTGATCAACCCGCTGCGCTGAGGACCGGTAGTTTACCACTGTCAGGGTTGCCGGCCGGCAAATTTGCGCGTTTGTTTCGCCCACTAGCAAAGGCGCCACTTGGGTGATAAGCTAGGAGGGATAGACAAGGCATCCCAGGCTGCTCTGATGTCCCCTGGCAGCCTGGCCTGTCACTAGATCAGGAACAGCGGAGACGTTTCTGCGGGTTCACGCATATACAGACTGTCATTACTTGAATGATGACCATCTGCCATTCAGGGGTCTCATGATGGCCGATTGCGATGCCACGTGGATGGGCCTGGTTTCTTTCATTTTTCCCCTTTTCTCGGACGAATGATCCGGCCTTAAACCTGCCGTGGAGTAAAGACAATAACTTCTGGCATCCTAGGTATAAGACTTCCCGCTGTCAATGGATCAATGTCTAGAGCTGGGGATGAAGCTGAGGACAAGAGCACTGTGGTCCATATCATGAGCATGGCAGACAAATCTACGTCTGGATCCCTTACTACCAACGCGCCGTCCGAGTTGCCAGATGTCGCGTCCGTGACGCCGTCACCAGTACCTGCGGCGCCTTACAGCATCTTTACCCGCCGGGAGAAATGGATTCTAGTCGGCATGGTCGGAGCCGCTGGCCTTTTCGGCCCTCTCCCAGCCAATATCTACTTTCCCGCCATCCCCACGCTCACCGCCGTCTTCGACCGCTCCGTCGAGGACCTAAACCTCACCGTGACCATCTATCTGGCCATGCAGGGTTGCTCTCCCATGCTCTGGGGTCCTCTCGCTGATCGATATGGTCGACGACCGGTATTCCTCGTCTGTCTCCTGATCCTCATCGCGTCTAGTCTGGGGCTAGCCCTGTGCCCGCCGTCCGCATTCTGGCTGCTTCTGCTGCTGCGGGCAGTTCAGTCAGGAGGGTGTGCGAGTACGATCGCTTTAGGGTCCGGAGTTATCGGAGACGTGGCTGTCGACGAGGAGCGAGGTGGATTCTTTGGCATGTTCAACCTGGGGCCGATGTTGGCCCCGTGTATCGGCCCGGCTATTGGCGGTGCGCTCTCGCAGAATCTGGGGTGGAGGAGCATATTTTGGTTTCTCGTCATATTCTCATCGGCCTGTTTCGTCATGATCCTGTTATTCCTGCCGGAGACCATGAGAAACTTGGTCGGCAACGGAAGCATTCAACCTCCTGGGAATTTGGTTTATAATGCTATCGTACCCCTGGTCGGTAAGAGACGTGGCCCATATACTTCTAGCGAGGAGACCACAGCTACGCTGAACGGAAAAATGACGCTGGTCAGCCTCAACCCTTTCAAACTCTTGGTATTCCCAGATATAGTTATGACCTTGACATACACGGGGATCGTCTACGCGGTCAACTACACCATCACGTCAACGATATCCTCGTCCTTCGCAGCAACATACCCGTTCCTGTCAGAAACCCTTCTGGGAATCTGCTACCTCTCCACCGGCATCGGGATGATCTTGGGCTCCACCATCAATGGAAAGCTTCTGGACTACGACTACGCACGACTGAAGCGAGAACATGCCCGGCATGTACAGGAGAGTGGACCCTTGGGAGATGATGGTGAAGTATCTTTTCCTGTCGAGCGTGCCCGCCTCCGCATGGTTCCTCTACTTCTCCTAGTATTCGTTGCTTCAGTAGTTGGCTGGGGCTGGTGTATTCAGCTGAAAACCTCTATTGCTGGACCTCTGGTTCTCCAGGTGATATGTAAGCAGAAGATGACCGGTTCTTCGCGAAGGGATGAACAGAGCTGACAACTCGACAGTGGGATATACTTCAATCGCTATCCTCAACTCCACCATGACCCTTATGATCGACATAATCAAAAACCAGAGCTCGGGAGTTATAGCCTGCGTAGGTTCCCTATTCCGCCGCACTTCTCCGATACATCTGCTAATGATATGGAATTAGACTAATCTCGTGAGATGCTCACTTGCTGCCATGCTCGTGGCACTTATAGACAGATCTGTGCAGCGTCTTGGATATGGCTGGACGTACACGTTGTTGGGGGGCCTATGCGCATTGCTATTGCTGCCGGTTGTCTTAGAGATACAAAAGGGTCCAGGTTGGCGTCATAAACGAGAAACAATCAACACCAAGGGCGTGTAAAGTAAATAATTCAATGACCTAAATGATTTCAGGGTGTCTGACAAACTCGTATAAGCCGTAGGGTCTATCAGGTCGCGCTATGAGGTGCAACCCCAACCAGGAAAGGGAACTTGCTTAATCATCTGCAGCTTCTATATCAATACATTAAACAGGCTTTTCCTCAGGTTCAAGATACTCATGAGTCAAGTGCCTACGTCCTTACCTTGAGAAGCCATGTGCGTGTCGTATTTTATGAAATGAACGGCCAGGGGTCCAGACTTTTGCTTTTTTTCTTCTTGACGGCGTGGCTGTCACAGTTCAAGTAACTCCTAGTTGCTCGAGTATGACATATATTGTTGCACGAGGATGGAAGGAAGAAACCTGGGTCTATGTACCATAGGTGATACAGCCCCTATTTATACAGGCGTATGCGTGGACCACTTGGTGCCATTCTCGTCGCAAGCAAAATGCTACAGAGGGCTGAGTAGCGATCTTCTGTCACTAGTGAAAGATATCGAGTACACATTTATTTGCTTATATTTACTTTTCGTCTTTATTGGGCAGAAAAAATCGGATCCCAACAACCGCTCTGAAGCATGAACACTCCTCCATCGTCTACCCAGGGTTATATATTTATATATATGTATATATGTATATTTTCATCAACTGATACCAATGGAATCTGATATCACCGGCATTTCTAATAGACGACGGAAGATGCCACCTCGTAATGGAGCTATAGCTTTGTGGCACTAGCTGAGATCGGATATTTCCACAGCGTTGATCAGTCATCTGTACACGATTGTACATCCGAGTCATCTGATGAAGCTATTCGTGTTCGTGATCCGTTTATAAGTCTCTAATCGATATATAGTATGTCGGCCACGCAGAGTTTCACGTATATCTATAGAATATTCTTGGACTAGTCAAGGCCATGTATCATGTGCTCCCATAATGTGAAGTCAGATCAAACGGATTGACAACAATCACCGCACCATGACTAAGGGTTATTGGATACCATTTGATTACTATACACTTTTAATATGTATTACAGCGTGATCTTCATGTTTGAAGGCGAAGAATCACGAATTCATGTCACACCATGCTCTCGGACCAACTCGATCGCCGTCTCCCTGATCTCCACGACGCCGAACGGGGCATGGGGTACCTGTCACGAGTTGCGTGTGACGATTCCGGCTGCGCGAAATCTGTCGTCTGGACTCCTTCCTTGACCGAAAAAACCGGCGAGGGTTTACTGGGCCTGGGTAGAAAATCCTCGTCGGCGCCCAATACGAAACTCAGCCGCTTGGGCGACGTCATGGCAGATATCTCCGATGCCGGGATGATGATTCGCTCCTTGTTGTCCTTACGAGGCTCATGGTCGGTCGAGGTGGTGAGGAACATCCGTCTACCTCCGTCCTCCGACTCTTTATAGTTTTCTTCCGTCACAGGTAGCTCTTCCTCGAGCCTCATCACTACCTCGACGGCCTTCTCATCCTCCACAACCTTGGGGTGCCGCTTGGCGAAATATTGAGCATACTTGAAGAGAGACCAATAGCAACTGGCGACATTGACGAGTGTCAATATGAGTTTGAAGGGAATCTAAAGTGAGTAAAAAGTCAGCACGAGTTTTTTGGTTTTTTTTTCTCATCCTTTCACAAGGGTCAGCTTACATAGTAAAACAGCAGCACCGTCCAGCTGATTCGCTCGTTTCTTCGGCGGAGATGCCACTCGTTGAAGACAACAACATTCGCGAAATACATGACTATGGTCCCCAGAAGAAGATACCCGCAGAATGACGGCTCAACAATGAAGGAAATAGGAAGAATGAACGGTGTGAAGAGATAGAGAAGGGTCTCGTAAACCTAGTTGTCATTGGTCAGCGGACAGCCCACACAATGGGCAAAATCAAGGGAGGGCTGACCTCTTGAAAGACAAATAGCTTAGCACCGATCTCCCAGAATCCCATCTTCCAGCTGCAGAGAATATAGTGTAGGTTATACCACATGCCGTTCACGAAGAAAAAGTTCCACCGAAGGAATCTCTGCTTGAAGACCGTCATCTCGCCAAATCCACCGCGGCTACCGCCACTGCTGAAGAATATGGCGTCCGGCGTCTCGGTCTCCACGAACACCGACGTGCACATCTTGATGCGGCCGCCGAGACGACGGCAGCTGTGTCCGAAAAACCAGTCTTCGCTCACGGAGAAACCCGGGTGGTCGTGGAAGGTCTGGATGAGAAAATTGCGGTTCCAAAGCGATATGGCCCCGTGGGGGAAGGTAGCGGAGCCCAATATGCCGGCAAACGCTCGCTGCAGGCCCGAGATCTTGTACTCCAAGTCCTGCGCCTGCTGACACCAGGTCCCTTTGGACGACCCCGGCCCGACACTCTTGATGGTATAGCCGATGCTTTGCACCTTTCCGGCCAGCCTCTCGCTGACGACGGGAAAGTTGGGCGGGAGCGCGCAGTCGTCATCAATTAGAAGAACGTTCTGGAAGTTTCGGGCGGCATGGCACCCAACGAACTGGGCCACGATCTTCGACCCGACAGGTGACCAGATGTGATTGACCCCGTAGGGCCTGCATACCTGCTCGGTGTGATCGAGAGGCGTAGGAGAATTTCCATTAGCGATGACGAAGATGTGGGAGGGCGGGAAGATCTTCAGCGAGGCTTCTAGCGTCGGACCTATGATGTTCGCCGACTTGTAGCAGGGGATCAGGAGCGCGGTGGTGGCGACCCCCGGGATCTCGGTGCGGTCGAAATCGGCAGACGGGTCTGCCGGCGGCGGCTCCTTCTCGAACATGATGAGGAGAGGACCGAAGGCGTAACTTTGTTTCATGTCAGCCCGGGGAATAATCAATGATGAAAGAGAGAAGAAACTCACAAAATGGCTACTCCCATGAGGATGGACCATCCGCCGGCGATGACGAACTTGGTCGACACGAGCCAGTACATCCAATACACGGCACCCTTCCACAGGGGCAAACCGACAAGAACAAAATAGATGAAGGCCAGGAGGAACACATAGACGCCATATTCGAACAAGATCTGGACCCAGCGCTTACGCTCCAATTCTTTGCCTCGTGCCTTGGCCTTCTCGTAGATCTCGGCCATACTGCCTCTCCGTACCCTCTGGGCGACGTTTCGGGCCGTCCGCACGACGCTTCTTACGGTCCCGGATCGCTGCGGGGCTTCTTCCCGACCTTCTTGATAACATGACAGGATATCGGAGTCGTCCCAAGATTTGTGTTGTGTGCCGGACCTTGAAGCCGGAGGGTCCACGAATGGATTGTCGAACAGGGGGAACGCCTCGGTCTGTTTCTGCTCGGAACTGTTGTTGAGGTCGATCCTGGAATTGGTGCGAGAGTGATGAACGGAAGCGGTCTCCCTGCGGGTGACAGGGTCGCTGGTTCTCCGTTGAATCCCATCACCCGTGACTGCCGGCTGTCCACGCCATGACGTTGAGGCAACACTTGAGGATCTCTGAAGGCTCCGGAATGCATCTTGAACAGGCCCATTCTCGTTGAGGATCTGTTGGGCGTGGCTATGGGGACTCCAGTCTTGATGCTTGCGTGTAGTCGAGAGAAGACGCTGGGGGACGCGGACGTCGGCTACCTTGACCGACCGGGTTCTTTGAAGTCCCATTTTGATGGAATAAATAGATTAAGGGTTTAGTATATATTAAGATTATAAAAGTTCATCATCACGAGTCGATGTCCAGTCGATGTCCGTGTGAGAGATAAAGAATGACTATAGTGAGGTGACCAATTGTTCCAGATATCTGAACCAGGGGCTTTAAAAGATCTGTCTCCGACCCTTCTTACATATACACAACTCTCTTAAGGCCTCCCGGAGATCCTCTCGAGGATTCGTGACATAATGGCAGAAGGATGTGTGTCATGAAAACTCCAACACTGAAGGCTACAGCCGCTAGCTCACGATCCATTGCTCAAGCCTCGCAGTGCACTCGGGCCCTGACTCCATTCTTATGACGAGACGATTGATTCAGGTACAGGCTATTCTAGCTAACTACCACTACCCCTTCTGATGGACCGGTGTACCTTGCTTCGGCTTGGAAAATCTTTTCTAGCCTCGTCAACAACCCCAGACCTAAGGCCTGAGTATTTCAAATATTCCTACTAAGAAGTATAGGAGAGAAACCTTTGGGACAAAACGCCACGCACCACGTTGCGCAAAATCTTCCTAGCGCCTCAGTGCTTCGTCACGCCGGTGCTCACCTGTTTTCGTGTCCAAAGTTTCTTTTTCTCTCCATAGCCCATCTCCGTTCAAAACTCCATGGCTTTTAGTCTCAAAGTCCGGAGCCGAATAATTCAGGTCTACACTCTTTCTTCAGACCTGACAAAAATAGACCTAGGGGAGATCTCGATGCCAAGGTGTTTTGGAAGATGCGGAACAGCGGGTACTAGGATCACGACTTTCGAAGCTAGACAGCGCCGTCGCCTACCTAGGCATCTTCCGGCCCGGCCTATGCACTAACGTTGAATGAATCGGATACCATTGCCGTAACCCAATAAAAGGCGTGCTTTGAGCAACATGTTCTAGAGTGCGAGCGGCTCCGGAGTCTCATTTCAGGATGGTTCTGAGCCGAGGTACATGACCGCAAATAACCTGCTCGATGACGGGAACGATTATATAAATCTCCAGATTGACTAGGAAAATACCCGTTCAGGCTACATGAGCTCATACCTGTCAGTACTCACGATTGGATGAATACCTCACGATAGTATACGCTATCACAGAATAGGATACACTCACGAATTTTGCCCCTGGATTTTGTCGACGGACAGGCACTTGGAATACTACCGGCGCCAGATCTCTGATTTCGGGGAATATCGCCCTAGGCTCGGGGGCCAGGTCTACCGCAATTAGCGGCTTCAGGGGATGATCGGCACATTCAGGAGGCTCAGAACACGAGCCTCGGAGAAGGGGAAAGATACAATGCCAAGATTCCCCTTTATTTAGGTTGATGGGTAGATGTATATCGAAGGGACGTGCGTGAAAAAAAGGAACATTCTAGGTAGGTAGTCTGGCACAGAAACCAGTGGTTTACTACTATGGTAGATACGCGATGGTAAACATGACGGACGTTTTTCCCGAGGCGATGTAAAGGCTTCTTACCTTGATCATGATCCCATAGGATGGTTTAACGGGGCTCACGGTCAACCGATCAGGTATATCTACAGACCGCCGAGAGATGCGGTGATCATCTATAATAAGGCGAAAATTCCCAGCCTCCTGTCACCTGGTCCCAATGTTACTAAGAGAGCACCTTTTGCATATATCGCGCATCGCATTCTCAATCGGCGAGGTGTTAGGAGCAGTCTGTGATACATCCCGGCGTGATAGATTCAGGTGGGCTTGACCGCGGAAGCTTGCCATGCCTCGAAGTTTATCTACCTACATAATCTGGGGAGTGCCAATAATATCCTCCTTCGTCGTCCGAAGCCTTCCCCCAGTCGCAAGTCTGGCGCCATGAATCTCCCTGTCCGGAAACTCGTTCTGGCCGCGTGTTCGAGGTTGGCTGCGCCCCCTATTCAGGTCTGCTAGAACGAAATGGTAGCCGCTTGGCGTGTCTCCGTAAAGGATGGTGGCCGGTTCGGCATCCCGGTAGACGAGTCCGTTCGCCGCCAGATAGTCAAACCCCGATAGGATATGAAACAGGGCAGCACTGCGAATCGCCCAGAGATCTCGGGAACTCCCGTTCCAGGCATCAACGAGACTTTCCAAGCTCCTGTGTTCCCCGTGCACGAAGACGCCGACCTCTTCGGGCTCGATGTCGGAGCAGTAAAGCCCGACAATGTGCTTCTGAGCCGTCGTCAGTACCATCTCCCTGGTGGTCAACAGGCCGCTCGACTGGCATGATCTATGCGCTGCAGATATACGATCTCCCGCTCTACGACTATTCTTCTCGAGCTTTCCAGATTTTGATTTCACCGACGACAGGAAGTGCGTCTGATCGTTTCGAAGGCCATTATCTTTACCGCATGGATCATCGAGACAGCGGGGACGCTCTGGTAGGGATCATACCCGTGTGATAAGGACATGGTGACTATTTAAGCTACCACAGCAACATATCTAATTTACAAACAAAGAATCGCGAATAACAAGGTATAATACACGTCTCAACTCCCATACATGATCATCATAGTACTCCTCCCATTGCATCGCAGACCTAGAAGTCATCCCATGCCCGAATTACCGTCGGCAACCTCCACACGTTCTTCGCTCTCTCATACTATCTCGTGGACCAAGAGTTCTTCCCCATCGATAATATGTATGGAGACCAGGTGACTTCATCGAACTTACCAGACTCAGGGACAGTCGTCCGGGCATGCTAGCGCTGGGTGACCTTTCGCATCAGCGCCATCTCGGTTCTTACAGACACAGAGCTCCGGTCGAAAAGACCCCACGTGGGCGTCATCCGACATGGGTGAGATCATCTCGAATTTCTTCCCGTCCAGGTCGTCGTAGCTGTTGACTATATTTTTGTCGCATTCCACCTTGCCTTTGGTCCATGATGCCAGATGGCCGTTGACTTTCTTCATGCCAGGGTGGATGACCATGCTGCAAGTCCACGGTCCCTCAGGACACTCGACCGAGGCGGACTCGCCAGTGGTGTCGCTCTTCAGCTGAGTCACCGAGGCCGAGATGCCCGCCGATACACCCAGTGCCTTGAGGACCTTGTCGAAACTCAATCCGAGGTCGCCGCCCACCGTCCACGAGGTGCCAACGGTGTGGGACTGGGTGAGCCCGATAGCTAGAACCACATTAGCGAATTCTCCCTCCACGGTTGGGATTATAACTCACTCCAGCCGCCACCAACCGCGTTACCGGTTTGCCATTGTTTCCCGTCGACTGTGTTTGTCGCCTCTATAATGGGACAAAAAGCCCCGGCTTGAGGGGTAGGGATGACACCAGGACCGGCTTGTGGCGCGGGAGCAGCGAAGGGGGTAGCGGAGAGCAAAGCTACAAGACTGGCGAACTTGACAGGCATGTTGAAAACGTGAAACGTATCCAAGGGTGTAGACTATGATAGAACGGGCTTGGTGAATGCTGTAGACTTGTGAGGAGTGCTATCCCAATGCGTTAAGCAACACGATGAATGTTATCGACTAGTCGGTTGATTTCTTAATGATGGTCTTGTGCAATTGTATTGCACAAGGATAACAGTAACCCAACAGGGCGAGATAGAGAAATAAGGGTAGTTGGTTGATTTGATGCACTTAGGTTTGATCCCGACCTACGAGGAAACGAAGATGGTTTTATATGCCGTCCATCACCACATCTTGTTGCCGAAAAAAAAAGGAGAAGAGACAAGATCAGTTACTCCCCGTCGCTCTTCCCGGCCTCGACAACTCTCTGATCGTCTGGGTGACGTCGAAGGCGGATTTAAGATGTAGTAGTTGATTCCTTCACGTGAGGTGAACTCAAAAGATACGGCGCCGCTTACACGGGGTACGTACCGGACTCTAGAGCCTCCGGTTGTCCCAGGTTAACTTGAACCTCTGGGTATAAATTTAGGCATAGAAGTATGCAGTAGCAATGTCTGTCCGCTCCCCGTATTCGTGCGTAGGAATGCGGAATATACTGACGTAAAAATAGAATCAAGCTGAAGTCTCGATATGGCAGGTGCTCAAGTCTCGTCTCACGATGCTGTCGCGGGATGCAAGCCACTCAGGGTCAAATATGTCAGTGGCTTTGAACACAGCCTCAATCGATAGCCTACCTAGACTAGAGGTAAGATTCAGGTATATTCATGCTGGTTGCGACCCCTCGTTACGATAAAGAGTTTCTTTCCACCCTATTCCCACCTCTTGCCATATTGAAATTATCTTGTAGTTCCCCTTTATCCATTCGACGTGTATCCTTCTGGTTACACACTCTAACTTTGCCCTTCCATGACATCTTTTCGTGGGACCAGAGACAGATGGCGATCTTACAGATGATCGGCAACGGATCATGGGGCTGAAATAAGCTTATTACCCGGGAAGGATGATTTTACGTTAAAGTGATGAAGTATGGGGGGGCGAGGATTCGGATCCGTCAGGGGCGTATCTAGATGGATATTGCGTCACAGGACACCGGATCACATCCTTTCCGGGGCACGAAGCATTTTCCATTGGTACACATCTCTTATCAACAGGCGCGTCTACGTTGACTATTTCAAGTTCCCAAAGATGTGTCGGCCCTGGGGGAAGAAGTTTACCTAGGTCATGCAGGGTCTAGAGCGGGTCACCGGGTAACGCAACAAGCCCCCTAATGCAACATAAAATTAACTAAAAATCCATATATCTTAATAACGATTTATTTAAATCTTCCATAAATTATATACTAAAATATAACAAATAAATAATAATATAAAAATTAAAAAGTTGAAATTTATAAGAAATTAAATTTTTTAAATTAAAATGTAATATTTTTTTATGTTTTTATAATATATATTATAAAATTAATAAAAAATAAAACTAAAATATTTTTAAAAAAGATCTTAAAATTTTTCATTTATTTATTAATAAAAAGCTTTATATAAGCTTTAAATTCTATTTATATATTCTATTTTATTTTTTTATAAAGCTTTAAAATATTTAAAGGCTTATTTTAATTAAGTTTATAATATAAAATATTTATATTATAAATATTTTCAATAATTTATTTTTATATAAGAAAAACCTTAATTAATAAACCGTTATTTAAATTGTATTTTTATAAATTTAATATAAATTAAAATAAATTATTATATTAAATTCCGTTTTTTTAAGTTTTATAAATAATTATAATTTTAATATATTATATATAAATAAAAAAATTATTTTATAATAAACTTTTATTTTTATAGTTATATATATATTTATTTTAAATTAGTTTATTATTTATTTATTATATAATAAATATTTAAATATATAATATTAAAATCTAAGTTTTTAGTAAATAATTATATTATATATATATTTTTTAAATTTATACTTTAATTTTTATTTTATATCTATTTTTATAATTTAATTTTATTTTAAGTTTTAAAGTTTAAGCTGTATTATTCGATTTATTATGTTTTTTTGAAATATGGCGATTTTGGTGAGAATCGTGTTGCATTAGGGGGGGTGATGCACTGCCCGGGGACCCGCTCTAGCAACCCGATTAACATGCTCGGACAGCCCGATCACGACCAATCTAGTCACCGAAAACTCCCAGTCCTATTTATATTAGATGAACCTTGGCCATCGGGAAGAACAGTAAAAGGCACCAGCCGCATCGCATTCCCCAAACATAGATGCTCTGTCTGATGGCTCGGTCGACGTAGTGCTCGTATCTAGTGTTGTACCGTCAGTGGTGATCCCGATCTTGTAATGGTTCTTGCACTACCCTCTGCCATGATGAATCTCCAGATTTGACGGTACCCTTGGCAGAATTCTCGGACAGCAACAGGATGTAAGGCTACAGGGAAATTGCTAGCGGTTAGAATGATCATGAGGTCGCGCACAGTCATGCTATTTGCATTGGCTCCTTATAAGCTCACTGCGTGCGCGGCGGTAAAAGGCATCTAGACTCGATCACGCTCACTACCTCCGGGATACAAGGTGTGTATGGCTGCTCACCTCGACACCAAGCGTGGCCTCGTGACGAGGATTCTTATACTGGTGATAGCTGAGCCATTGCATTGCATGAGGTAAACGGTGAACAAGAGAGACGTCGTCTCGTTGTTATCCGGGGGACGGCAGCAATGGAAGCATGACCCAGAGATTGCCCCCTACAGTGATCCAGGAACTCACATCTATAATTGCGTGCTGAAGACGATCTCGCGAAGTGAAAGACCAGGAAAGTGAAGGAAGGCGGAAGTCGACAGTATGTGTATGAAGACAGAAGGTTCCTTAGTTACCGGGAGCTGCCAAGCCAGGGTGAAGGAGATCCCCCTCCTTGGCGTATTTCGGCGCGACGGTGACAGTCTTCTGTCAGAACCTTTTTTCTCCACGTCTACCGGAGCTTTTTCGGTTCGGGTGCCTCACAAGAAGCTCCGGGAAGACGGCCGACCTCCCGGGATGCGCATCGTGCTCGGGCACAACACTCGAGATGGTCCAACCTCGGGCGCATGTCAAGTGAGATAGGTATATACCAGTCACTCCCCGTCGGACAGAATCTGCGCGTCTTACCCGAATGGTAAGAGGACAGTCGGGCCTACCGCAGATGTTGTGCCACCACACCTGCGGGCACGGGACCTGTCGGGTTAGAGTGGCGGTTACTAAAGTATGCAATAACTTTCAGCTGCCGAGACCTCATCTCAGCCAAACGCTGACTGCGTCTCGTGGTAGAGTATATATTCTTCCCTGCGACGCGAGAGGGCAGCTTCTACTCTCCTCCACCTGTTCCGTCTTTACCAGTTCGTCGAGTGAAGTGTCGTGCTGTTTCTTTCACATCATGGCTGGCTTACTTTTTCTCCAGCTTGCGGCGCTTCAACTCTTCGTCTTGCAGTCTCTCTGCCGGGTGACACGTGCACCTGCTGTTGGACATGCGTTAGGACGCCGTCAAATCGCCATCTCTGCCCTTGACCGGACTCTAGGGCAATACCCCTCGAGGTCCACAGCGCCGAGAGATGTCGCACCCCCGGATCCAGAGTGAATACCCCAAGATTTACTGATGATAATGACTTTGAACTAAGACATGGCAGTACGCTTATCGGCACTCTCTGGCGTGAGAACCATGATCTTGTTGACGAATTTCTGAATGTCGAGTTCGTTCAGATCCAGGCAGAGGGGCAAGATAACGAGACCCTTCCTTCTTACCAGTACTACTCAGTTGTTCGTAGCAAGCCCTTCGACACTCAAATACGGAGCCAGCGACCTCTGGCCAAACTAACGCCTGCTTTTCATCCAGCAAGACTACTTCTACCTGATTGACTACATCCAATACAAAGCCTTGAGGATGACGACCTACTCCGAACTTGACCCATCAACATTGCTTTCTGTCATGGCGGAGGAGACCGAGTCAATCAACGACGACGTCGACTACGCCTGGAGTTTCCGAAACGAGACATTGGTGACGGACCTCGGTATTCCTCCAGAATTCATCGATGACAGGGGAAGGGCGACTGAGGAGATCGCGTACGCCGACTGGCTGCAGAAGAACCTCGATCTCGGGTGGTTCACCCTGCACGTGATGTCGATTCCATGCATATACGTAAGTTCCGCGGCCATAGAAAGATGTATTCTACTTACCCAGAAATCGCGTACAGGGATGGGTCCAGCTTGCTTCGAAGTTCAACGAGCTCACCACGACGAATAGGGGTAAGCAGGGTCTCGAACCCCGTATCTTGACTCCGGAAGGTCCGCTGGCTCACATGCGACTCTAGACACTCTGTTTTATCGAACGTGGATAGAAGTCAATGCTGACCCAAGCTATGGACAAGCTCTTTCAGGTATGTGATCTTGGTCACCTCACTTGATCTCATCGCGTGATCGGTGGCTCATGTGGTGTAGATTTTTTGGAGGCAAATAAGGAGATATATTATTCTCTTGATGCGAACAAGACCTGGACGGGGGTCTTCCGAGAGGCTCTCAGGTTTGAGATTGACTTTTTCAAGAGTGCTGTCGGCAAAACGCTTGAAGACTTGCCAACAGATGTGTGAGCGAGGCTGTGAGCGCACGAGGGCCACACAACCTGAGCCTTCTGCTGTTGCATGCTGAGCTGAACAAATTGCCATGGGGCCTTGTGTCATTGGGAAACGCAGGACTTGCCTTGGATCTTATATAGTTCGAAGTGAGTCTGTAGCCTATAGGTCTACAAATCTAATCCATTCTATGCTGGTAATGTCATGTGCAGTAACGACAAACAACTCGCTGGGGCACTTCAGGCCGCTTCGAGACCGGTGGAGGGAGGAGTGGGACAGACAATTGATTAAGAGTTACCGATGGGCCAGGACCAATGGCCAATTCGAAAAGGGGAGCAATGGGTTGAAGGATACCTCATTCACACGGCTTCCGTCCCTGTTATGGTCACCTTCTCATAACCCTTCTTCCCCATGCGGTTTCCCTCCTCATCCTCCTCCCTTCCCCTCCGTTTCCGCAACCTCGGCTTGACCACATTCATACTGATGAGCGCCTTTCTCCTCAACGCGCTTCGGATGTCCTCGACGCTCATCTCACTCCACGTCTCATACCCATCGTGATTGAGCGGGTGCATGATGCGGTTGCGACTGCTCTTGACGAATGACTGGGATTCTCGGGGCGCCGTGGATGCGATGATGTCGATATCGGCGGCGAGTTGGTTGCAGAAGTCGTCGAGGGGGAGGTCGTTGACGTCATGACCGAAAGGGTTTTCGATCTCCTGCCCTATATACGCGAAGCCGAGGATCATGTACGCGGCGACTACGTTTCGAGCTTGTCAGCTCTCTGGTGGGGTTGGCATGTTCGGTGCATACTAGGGTGCTTACACATAGTCCCGGGGATTGCCACAAGACCCAGGGTCTCGTAGAGCTGGAATGGAAGGATGAGGATGTATGTCCATGTGAGTTGCGAGATGGCGATGGAGTAGGCGAGTGGGAGCGGTGTATTTAGAATGCGGTCTGTAGTAGCTTGAATATCGTTCAAGGTCATCACCGCGTTTACTTTTTAACTCTAAGATGAGCGAACTGGATTGGACTGGAGCATGCGTGGGAGGAGTATCGCTTACAAGCTTGGGTTTGGTAGATGTTGGCCTTGAAGCAGCCCGCGCTGACAATATCATGGATGTAGACGGTGAGATGGTTCAGAATCTCCAGTGGCAGATTCCCGAGGGGGTGCTCGGCGCGCTTGATGACCTTGCGGGGATTTGACAACGTGAAAGACATGCCCAAGTACTCACCCCAGGACTTCCAAGGCGACTTGGGCCTGATATCGTCCTTCACCGCTTCGAGCTCTGTTGCTTCCTTGGCGAAGGTGTCGAGGTGCTCCACGAGGTCCTTGAGATCAGTATAATGCGTGTACGGTTCAAAGCGAAGACGATGCTTGAGAGCTCTCGCATACGCGACGATGAGATTCAGCGCCGTCCTTATGTGGTCGAGGGAGTCAGCTACCTGCTGGGGTGGTCATGTGAGAATGGGATAGAGACGAACATCTTTGCGATCAGATCATCTTTCGCGTGGTCTTCTCTCTCCTCGGCATTGATCCATATATTGCGCGCCAGGTTCTGCGATACCATGGTCAACGTCGTCCATGCCTTCCTTCCCTCCATATATCGCTCATATGCCGTAGAGCTACGGAAGGATAGTGACAGGGCCACGATGAATCCGAGGACGACGAGCAGAGTGTGTTTGATACCAACTGCGGATCGGTCAACAGGAGGAACAGGCGCATGTCTGGAGAAGATGACCAAGGCACTTACGGTCCTTGACATGCCTTGAAAACAGACATACAGTCGTCGTCCAAGCACCGACGAAGAGTATAGGAACTATAAGCTCGGGAATGCAGCTTCCATGGATACGCAGCATCATAGGCCATTTCGAATGTCGGTCGAGCTCTCGAGGACCAAGCTGCAAGAAAAACAAGTCAGGGTGGGTGCCGCGATGTTAGGGGCATATATGTACACTGACGAAATAATCATCGAACTTGGTGTTGTCAAGACTTCGGCCTTTGCTCCCGGACAAAAAAATGAAAGACTCTGGGGCAAAATGTGGCGTGCTCCTCCGCGATAACAGCGTTTCTTCTGAAGTCGACGTACGTTTTTGATCATATACAGAGTCCATGATGATGACTATAGCAGAGGCGATGTGCCTGCGGTTCCAGGACACTCTCAGGCTACCGGACACTTGGAAACGCAAACAATACCTTATTAAGCGCGAGCTGGAATATATGTACTCGCCAGACAGCGCGTGGCTATTCCAGTAACGCAGTGAGAGCCAGGCCGAGTAGCCTACGGAGGTCCTATGAATAGATCGTGTAGGTGCTGTATGATCCGTATAAATGTCCCCAGTACAGTCAGTGGTGGCACAGGCGGTAGCCAATGAGATACTGTGTCTGTCAGCTCTAGCCTCCTTATATCTATCAGCTCCTGCTCCAGCAGTCGTGAGTTGGTGAGCGGGAAGAGGATGAAAGCTGGTGCCTGAACAAGCCGATCTTGGCGCCGAGACTCATCTGCTCCCCGTCTTGCATTCTTTCAAGCCTCTCATGGACCCATGGGTGCCTAAACGTCTTTAAAATCAGCTTCTTGACCGTAACATAGACGGAACACGATAATTAGTGCTGGCGATAGCATGCCCTGGCATCAACCTCTGTTGTACATAGTACAGACTTATTCGGATCAATCCGCGGAGGTACTGATTGGCCAGAGTGAATAAGTAGCAAAGCATTCCTTGCGATATAACCCTGCCTGCCTGTCTAGGGCAGAACTAGTGATCCTTGTAACTTGCAACAGGCGGGCTGAGCTTTCGCGTGGCATCAATCCAGCGACTCGGCTCGCAGATGAGGGCCAGACCGCAATGTCCTCCCCACATGGCTCGGTGGTAACGGTACTAATAAATCAAGAAGGATGGGAGGAACCAGACCTTCTTCGCCAAGGAGCAGGGGGGCGGTATGGTTGAAAGCCGGTGTCACAGGGGCCGTACGCAGCTGTTGCTGGTCTCGCGAGGCATCATTATCTGGATACGATGAATGTCACTCAACAGAATGCTACGACGAGATTCACAGACGTGGCGGTAGAGCGCTGGCTCAGCTTCGCACAGAGAGCCCCGGACAGCGGAAGCCAGCTAGAGAGACTGTAGCAATTAGCGGGGTACCTAGGTATACATGAAAGACTTTCTGGTTCTTGTTTATGGTCCTGCAACTGGATGTCATTAAAACTGTTTTAGATATTAAAATGTAGGTTGTTGACGTGCTAGCCATAAACCCGCCGTCTAGCTGTATAAGCCTCTGGTGTAAGAAGTCTGCCGCATGGGCTGTCCTATAGCATGATGGCCTCTACACCTCCTTCTCGTTCGTACCTGTCTGTCGGAGCGCGCTGGTGAGGTCTTTCTCGGAATAATCGTGTGCAGATAATTCGTTCATAGACTCCTCTTCCCGATCGTAGTGGTGGAAGAGAACCCAGAAGATAATTCCGGTTATGAAAGCGCCAATGGCGATACCGGTATACATCCACAGGATCTGGGGATCGGTGGTGACGGGGACGAGGGCCTCGTTGAGTGCGGAGCCAAAGGCGTTCGTGAGGAGGTACATGGACTGCACGAACGACTTCATGGTGGTCGGGGCCTTCGTGTAAGCGTACTCTAGGCCCGTGACCGAGATGAAGATTTCGGCGACACCAACGAAGACGTACGCCGGGGTCTGGATGGCGATGTGTACGTTGTTCGGCAGCTTGGTGCCGTCCTCGGCCGTACCGGCGGGGCAGTTATTCGGACTGGTGTAACAAGGGCCGGCGTCGTAGATGAGATGCTGCACGATGGCAGCGTAGGCCAGACAGAGGGCGCCGAGCCAGAAGCCGATGGTGATGCGGGCGATGGGCCTGAGCTCGATGCCCCGGCGGCGCAGGAGCGGGTACACAAAGCGGTCCAGGATGGGGAGGAAGACGAGGATGGCTATGGGGTCGAAGTTCTGCATGAGATCGTTCGGCATGCCGTGGCCCTGCATCTGGGCGGCCTGCGACACGAAGTTGGAAGAGAATTGGCCGTAGCAGACCCACCAGATGGGATAGAAGGCGAAGACCTTGCACGCGCGCAGGGCGCGCTTCAGCTCCTCGACGAAGTGGTCGTTCCACGGTACGACCTTGTTCTTCCCGTGCCTGGCGCGCCAGCTCGGCTTGGCCGCGTCCATGTCGCGGGCGGTGATCATCATGCCGATGGCCTTGAACGAGTCGGTGATGACGGAGCCCTGCGGGGGGTGGTCGATGTAGCTCTTGCGCATGATGATCAGGACCACGACGCCGACAGTGAAGGCGCAGAAGCAGAGCAGGTAGGCGGACCAGAACCCGATGTACTTCTCCATGAAGGGCGTGGCGAGGAGCGACAGCGCGCCGACGTTGATGCATCCGTAGAAGATCATGTAAATCCGCTGATAGGTGATGGCGGGGTCCACGACGACGCGCTCGTTGGTACCCTCGAGGGTCTTGACGGCCATGGTGCGGCGGGTGTACTGGTCGGCGATGAGGGGCGCGATGTTGGACTTGATGCCGCCGGTGCCGAAGGCGATGACGATGATGCCGGCGATGTAGCCGCCGAGCGCGGAGCCGTGCTGGATGACGGAGGGGATGGACGTGGTCCACAGGATGAGCAGGCCGACCCAATAAACAAAACAGAAGATGACGATGGTCTTGTACTTGCCCAGGTACTGGTCGGCCACGATGGCGCCCAGGATCGGGGTGACATAGCAGCCGAACTGGAAGAAGACGTTCAGACCGGTGGCGGCCTGGTGGCCGAGACCCAGACCGTCGGCACCGTCCTCGCCATGGGGTGAGTTGTTGATGTAGTTCTGGAACAGGCCCGACGCGCCGTAGTAGGTGAAGCGCTCGCACAGCTCGACGATGGCGATGGTGAAGGCGGACCAGGGCAGTTTGTCGCCGATGCGTCGTAGTGTCTTTCTCTCGTGCTCGTTGGGCTCGTCGCCATCGGCGGTGGGGTGCGTGAGGGCGGCATCTTGGCCCTCTTGGCCCTCTGCCACGACGGGGGCTGCCGAGCTGCTAATGTCGAGGCTTCGCTTGGCGGCGGGGAGCGGTGCGCCGGTGATGTCAACACTACCCTTGGCCGGGGTTCGCTCGTCGATGTAGCGATTGAGCTCGGCGGCTCCATCCTCATGGTTGAGCGCCATGGTTGTCTGTCGATGGATGAGCCGAGATTTTTTCTTTCTTTCTTTTCGGCCTCGCCAGTTCGATGCAAAAAGAAAGAAAGAAAGAAAAGAGTGCGAGGTAGCAATTGAACTCTGAGGGGGGATTGGTGATGAGTGACCTACAACCGAGTGACCTAAAAGTGGAAGAGGAGATAATGGATGGGAGGAATGTGAAGGTTTTATGAGGCCAAGGCTAGCCAAGGAAGACGGGTATTATTAAGTTAAAGACGCCAAGGGCTGGGTAAATGCTTGTATGAGTCTTGAGTGCATGTCAAAATGGCTTAAACTGCGAGTGGCGAACGAGGGTGTGTCTGTCAAGGGTGTCTGCCATCAGTCTGAATTGTCTGCCAACCATAAGCCATCAACAGCCAACATCATGCCATCTGAAAAAGCATCCAGCCCCGTTTAGCACCGCTCACACGCCTCACGTGAGACGGAGAACTTACTGTTTTAAGGCGATCTACCAAGTAGTTGGTGTCCTTCCCGGCGAGGTCAGCGAATGGGTTGTGCTGTTCGGTCAAGCCGCTTGTGAGATGATCTCCAGAGTCGTGGTACTTGACTTCGTACCAAAGAGACCCGACTAAAAATTAAAGCAGAACCCCGACCCCCGGCCGCAACGTTTCAATCGAGGATTGAGCTTCTCTTTCGGGAAGGTCGAGTGCAACGTTCGTATGCGGCCGGGCCAATGATCAAGCTGATAAATAGAACGTCCAAAATAAGAGTTGATTAGATATTGGCTGATTGGACGATCGGTGGATTCTACCCGAGGTTCACTATTGGGCCTCAGCTGGGCCTGGCATCCTCTGACATGGATACCCACCCCGGAAGCCTTACCTAGCTATTGTACCTACCTCACCAGGTAAAGTCACGGAGATACGAAGTACGGAGTACCTAGGTACCTAATACCCGACTGTAGTCTCGGCTGTCTCGATTCGAGACTCTCGAGGCCTGGCACCTGGAGAATGAAGACTGCAGGCGGCTGACTCACTTCAAGAAGTAATCCATCTTGAAGGGGGAAGGGGGGAGGCTGCTCGGTCCAATGGTCGGTCTCCCGTAACCTACCTAGCAAGGCGATTACCTCTGCGCAACACACCTCCATTTCTTCCATATCTTCCACATATCTTCCACATATCTTCCACAACGAATGTACACTTCCGAAAACCGTGCCCCGTCCGGTATTTGCAATTCCTAGTACACCGACGGGCGACGCAAGAGACACCAGTCCTACCTAGTATCTTCGAACTCCGAGGAGGGGGCGGGCGTTGGGCCGGTCGTCCTGATCTTCGGGCATAACCATGGAAGATTTAGGTTTAGCTTTCCCCCACAAACATAATAAAGCTGAGGCGATCTAGCGTTGATTGCTTGCTGAACTAATCACCTGTCTACATGTCTACATGTACATGTAGATACCTTAAATACCTAGGCATCTAGTTACCTTGCGCTTCTATGATATGAGACGAAGTAACAGGAGGAACATGAAAATTCTGTCTTTATTGGGATGAAAAGAGGTGGATACTACCTAGGTAGGTTAAGGTTAGCGGGCGGTGGTGGCTACTTCTTTCAACCGGCTATGAGGAACCCCGTGTCTACGATAGCCCCGCTTAAGAGATAGTAAAATCTTGACACGGGGCCGCTGCTGTTACTGGGGTTGAAATGGTACTAGTACAGAGTACTCAGGTAATAATGAGGACAGCTCGTATCGGTTCTCATCATCGCCAAGGCGCCATGCCACGACGAGGAAATTAAGGGGAACAAGAAAGGTGACGAGGGAAACGAGATTCACCAGCAGCCAGGCATCACAATGGCAACACCAAAACCAAACTCCCATGGATCGCAGTCAACTACGCAGTAGCGATCGTCTTTCCCATTCCTCGGTCGAACCGTAGTCATCAGCCATCAGCCATCAGCCATCGGAGTCGCGACATATCGTCCAGAAGCAGCAAGCAGTCGACCAGTGCCAGTAAGTCTCGGCGCTGGCCCGGGCGCTGTCATCTTTAAGAAAGAAGAAGAAAAAGAAAAAAAAAAATGGCAGGCCTTCTCTCAAGCTGGTCCGACGAGACATGCAACCACCACAACGCGCTCCGAAATGTGTCTGAGTACGCCTGTGGTGTGACCTTCACCTTCAAGTCGGGCCTCGCTGAACCGCCCCCGGACATGCAGCGCTACGCCGTCGTCAGCATGGAGAAGTGCTGCGCCAAGGCCAACAGCCCGGTCATGCGCATCCCGGGGAACACCGGGTGCGAGATGCAATTCTGCGAGGTGCCCTCCGAGACGACGACGCGGACATTCACGGTCGAGGCCGTCTACGAGACCGGGTCCGGCACCGCCGCCGCCACTCCGCCGCCGTACGTCACCCAGGAGGTAGAGTCCGACGCCCAGGCCGACGTCGTGAACTGCATGTACTTCGTGTACGAGAGCGACCTGCCCGACGATATCGCCGACCAGATCGAGTCGGCCGACAACTGGTGCGTCGTGCGCATGTACGACGACGAGATGGACGAGGACGACGTTAGGGCTGCCGTCACCGCGGAGACCCCCGCGCCTCCCAGCTGGACCGAATCAGCCGGCGAGCCTTGGGAGGCTTCCCTGGAGGCGTCGTTGGCGTCCAAGAGCGCGGCGGAGGCTGCGGGAATGACGGCGACGCCAAGTACGGGTTCGGCCTCGGCCAGTCGCCGTGGTTATCCCACGGCTAGCGGGATTGACTGTGGCGAGGTGAGGATATGGGCTGTCTTTGCCCTCATGACGCTGGGTCTCGCGATTGTCTTGTAATACAGATAGACACTCCCAATATTCTAATAGATCATACGTAATATAGTATTGCCTCTTCTCTCATTTTACTATCGACTGAATAGCAGGGCTGTCAACTAGACCCGTCATGTCTCCACGCAGCTCATCGGCGTTCATCAGGCGGGTCGGTTATTGATCCGTCTGTTGTAAGTAATGAAAGGGGGGATGTGAAGACCAGGGCGGCTGATTGTAGCCCCTCGGCCCTTGTCAGGTGAGGCGCCGCGGGATTGGCAGGTTAGTAATCCTGCGGGTTGACTATACCCCGGGGCCCCTGATCCAGATGGAACAGAGACATGCGCCTCCTTGCTGCTTACAATTAGAGCGTGTAATGTCAATAGCTCTTTTTTAGGTGCATCAGTCACTTACTTTATCTACACCTTCAAGTTCATTTACAATCACGGTGCAGAATCGGGGACGGAAAGTCTTTGCAAAATTTCTAAGCGGCTGATGGAGACTCTTATGCAAGATTCCTCGCCTCTCCGGATATAATATATGCCTGCGAAGAAGCTCATCATCCTCTCGTGAACTATAAGATGCGCCCTGCCGTCTGCTTGCCACGCGTGTTTGATCTGCTTAGATCCCTAGGACCAGCGAGCACTTGTCCACCCAGTTTCCTTGAACCTGCACCAACAAACCACGCACAGAAAGCCCTCTACTCTGACCTCAAGGCAACGACTACACCCCCGGCGGAGACAGCAGTGCCTAAGCAAATCATGGTTCCCAAGATCTTCCTGTAAGTCATCATAAGACTGTTGGCAAACCGTAATCCTCGTCACTAACTCATTTCATAGTACTGGCGCCACCGGTAGGCATCTCGCTTGGTCATGCACCGGCGCCGAGATCCATGTGCTAATCGTGCGTTGCTGTAGGCTACGCCGGTGGTGAGGCGCTCTACTCCCTTCACAAGGCTCACCCCGAGTACGAGTACACGCTTCTGGTCCGCGATAGAGTTAAAGCAAAGCACATAACGGACAAGTACCCCAACGTCCGGCTCGCGTTCGGCGACCTAGACAGTGCGGACGTGATCGAGAGCGAAGCCGCGGCGGCTGATGTCGTACTTCGTCAGTTGCTACCCGATCCCCCGCGGGCCAAAGCGCACGTGATTTCTCACTGGCCCAACTGCTGACATCCTCGCAGACGCCGCCAACTCGGCAGACAACATGCCCTCCGCGCTCGCCATCGCCAAGGGCATCGCGGCAGGTCACACGGCGGAGAAGCCCGGCCACTGGATCCACCTCTGCGGTACGGGCCTGCTCATCTGGTACGACGTCGAACACCGACGCTTCGGCCAGGCACCGCTTCCGGAGCAGACGTACCACGACATCGACGACATCGAGCGGATCACGAGCCTTCCGCACTCGGCCCTGCACCGGGACGTGGACGAGGTGGTCCTCGCGGCTAACGACTCCCCCGGCGTGCGCACGATGATCGTTTCTCCGCCGGTGCTCTACGGTAGGGGCCGGGGCCTCATAAACCAGCGCAGCATGCAGATACCGAGGCTTGCGCAGACGGTGCTGACCAACGGGTTTGCGCCCATCCACCCACCGGGCCTGTCGCAGTGGGACAACCTGCACATCTCCGACCTGGGCGCGTTCTACGTCCTGGCCGTCGAGGCCGCCCTGGATCCGTCCAAGAGCGGGAATCCCGAGATCTTCGGGCCTCGTGGGTATTTCTTCCTGCTCAACGGCACCCACAAGTGGAGTGACGCGGCGCGCTGGGTAGCGGAAGAGGCGGAGAAGCAGGGACTGCTGCTGGGGGTGACGGCAAGGGAGGTGATGGCACCCAATTTGGGTACGAACTCCGTCGCCGTGGGCGAGAGGGCGAAGAAGTACCTGGGCTGGGTTCCGAGCGGACCGAGCTTGAGGGATACGATCGCTGAGACTGTCGCGATCGAGGCAAAGATACTAGGCAGGGCTTAATGCCGCACTGCCTACTTTGACGGTCTCCTTAGTTAGATAAAAGCATTTAGACAAACGGAATCGCGATGAGTTTTTAGGTTAATCCTATGCGATAACGGGACAGAAGGAAATGGGGGGGTTTGTGACATCGAGAACAAGATACGGTCTCCCAGGCAGTAGATCGATACAGTCGCACGGTCAGCCGATGATATCTTGGGGATACTACTATCTTAGGGATACTAAAACAACATATTAGAGCCACTTTCCACCCTTTCTACATGGTTCGTCTCCTCTCGAAGCGGTTTCATTAGACGCATCGCTTGTACCAAGCTCGCAGCCATATCCAAGGACTCTACACAATTTCAGCATCAATGTCCCGCAACCCCCCTTTCACATGATCGGGTTACCACCGGGTAGCTGAGTTAGCCCTGGCAGGATGAAAGTTAGCTTGCCGAAGGGCTGATCATGAAAAATATAGGAGGCGACAAGGGCAGGGAGAGGAATGTCAAGACTCACAACTGTCAATGTCCTCTTTGACCATATCCGGGACCTTGCACTGGTTCTGTAACGCAATACTCTGGGTCTTGAGCGTCGGGGCCGAGACGTAGGTGTGGGCGTCCATGGCCTTCTGGAGGGAGCCATCCTTCCAGCCGAACAGGTAATCGGCGTGCGTCGAGTATCCGGTGGGATCGCCGCTAGCCCAGACAAAGGGCTGCCCATCCTCGGGCCAATCGGCCGGGTTGTTAAAGGCCCTGGTGTCCCAGACGGTTTCCAGCAGAATCTGCGGGAGTCTGACCGGGTGCGTTGAGGGACATGCCCCACCCGACTCGAAGGTGCCAGTCTCCGGGTACGAGACGTGATCTTGATGGTTTGGCGAATCGAGATTCTCCCCATCCCAACAGGTCGGGAACCTATGGTTAGCCTACGGTGCCAATGTTAGTTTGTTTCTCGATGTGTCGCGCAGGCGTTTAGAATAGGGGTGAAAGGGGCAAGAGGTGTCGGAGGAGGAGCTTGGGCTTTGAGACTGACCATGATACCCGCCTTACATGGCTGCTTGGGGAAGTCGAGGGTCTCTGGCTCGCGAGTCCCGGAGTTCTCCATGCAGATGTAGGTCAACTGCCTGAACTTTCTCGCCTCCTCGCGGCTGCGGAAGGTTGAGTCACCGACGAGCATGCGGAAGCCAGGCTTGAACGCCGTCACGGTCGATCGCTGTGCAGTGTCGAACAGCGCGTCCGTCATGTAATATACGACCTATAGGCAGGGTAAGAAGTCGGCCTCGAAAACCTGTGCTCCCCGGGTCTACGGACCATGCCACCCTGAGTACCCTCCATGCCTGCCTGGGCCATCTGCGGCACTCTCTTGAACGTGCCGTTCTTGGCTCGGAAGAAGAGAACAGCGGTCCAGTAGTTAGAAAAGTCTTCGGTGAACTGACAGCTGGTACAGGTGGAAAGCTGTGCGAGATCGTGTGTCTCAGGGGGCATCGACGCGTTGAAGGAGTTCTGCAACTCATCAGTTAACAAAACTTCCAGCAGATTCTCTGTCGAAAGGTACATACGCCACCTATGATCTGGTGAAGATGCACTGAGGGGTTCATGCCCGGGTTCACGAGGGGATCCAGACGCTGGACTGTCAAACCAGAACAGCCAAATCGAAGCAACGCGCTAGCTGGGGCAATGAGCCCCAGGGTAGCGGCCAAGTTAGCCAGCTGCATCTTGTTGCGGTAGATCCGAATGAGTTTCTCGTCTAGCACAGTCCTCGCTTGGAGACTGGGTCAAGAGGTGGAAAGGCAACGATGCTAATAATGGTCCCGGGCACCAGGATTCACGCCACATTGGTAGACAACTGCCGTCGCCTCCAAACGCGAGGAGGAGATGTGCTTGCGCTCGGGCTCGGAAAATGTCATTTTCAATATCGGAAAAACACTTCGGCGGTCAACCAAGATTGGTCGATTCGACTGCCGGCAGATGTCGGTTGCGTTGACGGATCATGTAGCCCCTGAGCGAATATTAGACAGAACACGGCAGAGAGGGTCTCACCCGGGCTGCCAATCGACCCAGTACCCATATTCGAACACATTCATGTAAGATCTCCCGAAAGGGTGCCTAGGCTATCGGCCACCTACCACTCGATGCTCTAAATGTTGTAACATTGGTCAGATCTGTACGAGACAAGACAAGCGTAGCTGATTCAAGACAGTGACATTCTCCACGACAATCTGTGACCGGCAAGTAAGTCATTTTAAGCCCTCGCGTTCTCAGTCATCGTTCCTCATAGTCCTCACTCGCACAGGACCGCCTTAGACTAGAACTATCATACGACGTTGCGTCAGGATGCCTACTTGGTTGCAAAGGGGCATTTCAGGCATGTTGTGATCGATGGCGCTTCCAAGGTATCGTACACTGAGCCCCGCATTTCGATTCAATAAAGTTGACCATATCGACTACTATATTATTTGCGAATCAGAATGATCTACCATTATCTTGTATCACCCATGATGGGAATGTTCGCCACCGGTTGTAGTCGTCGTATCTCGGCTAATCTCGAGGGACACCCCAGACATCACCAACTCTCTACATCATGGAGGGTTATACAACGACGACGCGGTGTTATATTTCAGGTGACTTTTACTACGTGCCTCACTTACGAATTCTGTCCGGCAATCCGCGACACCCTTTACCACCACGCTCAAAACACCTGACGGTAGATCAGAAGAGCACAAACTCCGTAATGAAGCTCATACTTGGTCTTTTCTCGCTCCTGACTGCGACGGCTCTGGGCCAGACGTTTCCCGAGTGTACTCGAGAACTCGCAGCAACCGACGACTGCGCCGATGTCATCAACGCCAATGCTTGTTACAACAAATTCAGGTTCACGGGAACCCAGACGCTGACCTGTATCGGCGGTACTGATCAAGCAGACAAGATTAGAAAGGTACCGCGCCGTAGTCCTGGCTTCTGAAAAACAAGCCAGCTATATTGACAATGTGTTACAGGCGTGCCAATGCTGTAGTTGTGTCGGGGCTGTTATGTGTAACTGGGTGCAGACGCAAAGGTTTCAATGCTAGCGAACGCATTAGAAGTGTGGTGGAGCGAATAGGGGAGAATCGAGAGGACTCAAGAGGATGCTAATACTCTGATGCAATGTGCTCGTGTATCTGACTCGGGGGGATTCAAATCAATATTTGTCTGGTCCCACGCTTCCTCAAGTTAGTCCCTTACTGTGACGTTCTTGGGTCAGAAGAAAACACTCAAGCATGACGACGACTATTCTTCTATCAAAGTAGACTAGATCAATTAAACCGCCATGTCAGATAAAGAGTGACTCTACCAACAGAGTTTACACCATCCAACAAACTATCTGTAACGTTATACCAGCCTTAGTCTAGGGGCTGGATTGCTTCGCTGAGCGATGCTGATCGTGCTCAAACAAAGATCTTGGCTGTATCTTTCAGGCTGGTCTTGAACACCATCAAATTATCTCTCACTTGACGCCCGACTCTTGAAATCTTACCTGCTTTGCATGTGAAAGTCACGTATCTCATCGAAATCGACGACCAAGATGGGCATATTAACAATGACATATCATAACCCTTGAGGAACAGAGTCAAGCACGGTGAAGAGCCGTCACTATATGGTATCAAAGCCAGCAGTCGTAATTTCGAAAGTAAGCGGCATGATAGCATCTTCGGCTTGTACAGCGGTCAGCTACGAAACGGGGCAATATAGGGAAGGGAGTAATAAATCTATTTTCTTACGAAGTTTCATAGGACGCAGCTCCAAATCTTGATGAATCTAATAACAATCAGCTTAAGAACGCTACATAGATATACGTTCCACCATAAGCCAGTAACATTACTAGCCGTTTGATGTCAGAGACAATGATCAAGACCGGACTCGACGTGAGTGAGTGAACTCACTCCCCACCGGGGGTCAGTAACGAAGTATGCAGCCTGCGGATATTGAGAGCCGCGGAAGGCTGACCACAGCTTCAGACGGCCAGACTTCTAGCACCCGCACCGTAGGTTGAGCAACAATCATAAGCACTGGAGTAGTAGAGGCTCCATTATTTGGTACCCCGAGAATGCAAGTGTCTGACTTCCGCTTTGCCTAGGTGTTCCCCTTCATCATTGTTGGCCTTTTCACATCTCGATAAGCACAGCTTCGTAAATTCAGCCGCAGTGTCGCCTGATAAGTGCTCACTAAGCAGTTGACCGTCTCTATTTTTCCTACTACGAAGAGAATTCTATACAATGAACTTGAGTGTTGAAACCAGCGACTAAGTCAATGCGATCAAGAGAGAACGCGGCGGCAAGACAACGGGTTCTCACTCAAAAAAGGCCACGGTTATCTTCAGCAGAAAGTCGTACGTTGAGAGTATCTGACTGTATTTTATGAGAGCGTAGACACCGAAAAGGAAAAGGGGGCTGGCCGAGACGCCGTATCAGCACGATGTCGGGTCTGACCTACCCACCAAGAATTCTCGTGTGCTTGCTCGCGCCATGGCCAAGCCTTCCTACACACACCGCTCGCTGGGGGATCCGCTGGTGGGCTTGGTTACAATTTAGACTAGGTGGCATGCGTGGCCCTCATGGCTGACGACTTCAACGAGCAGGCATGTCCCTTACAAGTATGGGACATGCGAAACACCAAGACGTTTTTCACGTTAGCTTGACATAAGTCTCTACGAAGTACGCACGTGCGCCTCATTACGTCTCATTTTTCTGCAGCCAAGGACTTGATACGGGCGGCGGCACGCAAGCAGCGGCGTCGTCACCCCTCTTTGGGTATGAACGCCGGACCAGCTCCACTGTCGAAATTTTATCAGATCCGTCCCGATTCTTATCAGATCCGAGAGAGGTATGAGCTGGCGCTGGATGACGCCCGATATCGGCCCCTAACCTTAGGTACGTTGGGAACAGGACGGGGATGGGACCATTAACTCGTCCAACATGCGAGCAACATGTGTTTCGTGGAGTCGGTTACAGACCCATGTATCATCGTTCGGACGACGTCGAATGTACCCCAGGGGGATCTCGCATTTCCGTGTTCTGTGCCTCTGTGACTACCTACCTAGGTAGGGCCCGGGTAGAACAAATGATCCATCCGGACGAACATAGCTACATAGTAGGTAGGAATTATCAAAGGCTTTGTTGTTTGAGTCAACTCTGTCTTTTGCTTTAGCGAGATGCCTGGGAGCCGCCACCAGTTTGAATCCGCTACCATTGTAGATGGTACAATAATCTGAGGAGTTCAACCTGAAGGGCCTCATGGTTAATTCGGAAAAGCCCAACCAAGCTTCCCTTCAACTTGTGCTCATTTTATCCGCGTGAGTAGTCCTTAGATATATGTATCGAGGTATTATTTATGTATAGGTCAGGCTCAAATACCACGTAGCCGCCTGAAAAGAGCCTGGTGTGGATATATCAGGCGACGAAGATGCAGTCGTGCCGCGTAACGACGCGTATCCTACTCCTAGTAGTGTAAACAAAGCAGTCAAGCGCTATCTTGCTCCATCGCTTTTTTTTCCTCTCTTAACATGGTCCCATTTGGTCGTGCCAAATAGGTCGTGGCACTTCACCCGCGATGCCGTCGCCTCACACTCGCACCCCTTAACCAAATATGGAGTCCACGATCTCTCCCGAGCGTACCGCCAGAATAGATAGTAACGTATCACTCAGCTGGTTATATGTGTTAGCATTTGGTAATGTCAGAGTACCGGATAATGAGCTGACTCACTCCATGTGTTCCCTCGCAGCATCCCTGCAGCCAAACCCCCGACCCCTGAGCCACCTTGTCGTGTGCGAACTGGACACTGTAGTCGCGCGAAACTCTCACCGGACGCCCATTGATGCTCGCCTCGGCAACTTTGGGGGATGCGCCGTTACTTTTGCTGTCTTCCTTTTCGGGAAGCAGGTCAGACATCTCCTCTAGAATAGTGAGATGCGACTGTCTTTTGTAACCTGTCGCAGCAACTACCAGGTCGACTTCAAGAGTTTCCCCATCGCCGATTCCGCCCTGGAGCCCATTGTGTGGATTTTCATGTTCACCGCCTCCGGACGAATGCACGGGGCGGACTCTGAGTTGCATCGGTTCCGACTCCGTGTCAAGATTGAGGACCTCGGTTC
Source organism: Xylariomycetidae sp. FL2044 (assembly GCA_022376275.1). Classification (NCBI taxonomy): domain Eukaryota; kingdom Fungi; phylum Ascomycota; class Sordariomycetes; species Xylariomycetidae sp. FL2044. The sequence continues at coordinate 168,201 of JAJNOH010000053.1, read as the reverse complement.
CTCCAAAGATACGATGGGGCCATTTGCTCTCGTCGCATCCTATATCTCTCCTCTGAGTATACATCTTCTCGTAGAGATGCTCTATGAGCTCCAGCCGCACGACACCATAGTTGGTACTGCGCGCGTCCGCGAGGACGGCCTGCCGGAGCTCGACAGACCTCGGGTATAGAGAATCAACGTAAGATGGGTTAAAGATGGAGTTGACGCTAGCATCCAAGTCAGTGAATGCGCGATCAAACACAGCAGAGGAGGGCAGGACGAGCGGCGCGGGACCACCTCGGCTCATGAACTCGGCAATACTCACAAGGGGGAATCATCGCTGGGCTTCAGAAATTCGGATCGCATGACAAGTGACGTCCGGGAGTTGGGGTACAGTGTCTGTATGTTGTTAAAGATCTCGGCAGCGCTCTGGCCGGCGCCGATCACCGCGACACGGTATGGGGCTCCGGTGTCCGAGAGGATCTGGGGGACGAGGTGGGAATATTGGGAAGAGTGGATGACGCGAGGGTGGCTCGACGGGAGGCATCTGGGAATCGACGGCTGTCCGCCGATGGCGAGGACGACATTCTTCGCTTGGTAGGTCGTGATCGATCCCGTCTTGACGTTTTTCGACGACACGGCGAAGGAGGAAACCTGACCTGCACCCCCTTTGGGGTGGATCGGAGATGCCGAGACCACCTCGTTATCGTATTGGACCACGTCGTCGAAGTGCCCGGCACACCAGCGGAGGTAGTCCTCGTACTCCACACGCGCAGGCAGGAAGGTGTTCAGGTTAGTGAACTCGACGAGCCGCCCATTCTGGTGAAGGTAGTTCAGGAAGGTGAACTTGGAGGTCGGATCCCGGAGCGAGGCCATGTCCTTGATGAACGAGATCTGCATCTTCGCGCCGGGCAACAGCATGCCGGCATGCCATGAGAACCGGGACTGCTTCTCCAGGAAGAGGACCTTGGGTTTCCTCCCGGCGCTGAGCTTAGACGACGTCCCCCCTTTCTCCATGGTGTCATGCATGGCGACGGCGATGGCCAGACTCGCCGGACCGAAGCCGACACAGATGAGGTCGTGCACCTCATCGGCAGGTGTCCTCTCTAGGCGAGACTGAGCGCACGGTCCGCCGGCGTTGGAGTGCTTACTCGGCACGCTCTCTGGAAGATACGTCGACCCGACTGTCGCGGAGTCTTCGTTCAGACCGTCACCTAGACTGTGCGGCGCCATGATCAAGGGAGACGAACGCCTCGAGTGCTGGGCGGAGGTGGATATGTGCGGAGAAAGACTTGGTGGTGTGCTCCCGAGGGGGGGCGGATTAGCTATATCTGAGAAGAGGACAACGGCGCGGGCGCTATGCCGGCGAGAACCGCGTGCGGTGTATGGTACGTGTCAGCCCGGCTCTTCCCACGCCTGAGTTTATTTGGTTTAACTAGCTCTGTGGACGACAAGATGGTGTGTGTGTGTGTTCCTCGTAAGCGGTGACTTGTGGATGAACAGAGAAGAGTTTCCAGAACAGGGCTACGAAGGTTAATAAGGTAACGATGGCCCGGGAATGACTTTTACATCATGTTCCACCGCAGGCCAAGCGCAGGAGCCATCTGGACCCTGATGCACCCCAGCTCGATCTTGGGAATCTTGGCCGGTTGGGAGAGGACAGGATCTGGTTGGCTCAGGTGGAGTACCTTGGGCCCGGTGCTGCATCGCTCTTAGAATTCATTCCTCCAGGAGAGATCCTTGTGACGCTGTCACGTTGTCCGGGGTGAAGACCCAGGATGTTGAGCTGTTGGAGTCCGTCTGCTTTATTTTAGACGACTCTACGACAGACTTGCTCAGGGCCCACCGTGCTCATTAGTAAGACGGTGAATATGTTGCTCGGCCGTAGTGAGGGCCTTTCGGCCGTAGCGAAGACTTCTCGCCGGGCTGTTTTCTCCTTTCTATAGGAATCTACGAAATACCGCGCGGTGATTCATGAAAGCGAATATATGATGGTTCAGATTTATAGCCCCCGGAACTACAGAGGGCTACTGTGGGAGCTGCGAATTCAACACTCTGGCAGGCTGGTGACAAACACCCCCCAGGGAGGGGTGGTGGGCAGGGCTGCCAGGTTATGGTGATATACTTATTACCTTTCGTACCAGGAATGGGGCATATGATGATGCAGACGATTCCCACGTACCCCGTAAAGGGCTTAGCCAGCGAAATCGGCATTATCTTCGGATCTGATAAGATGGACCTGCATGAGACTATCCAGGTGAGCCAATGGCCCGTTGAAGCTAATGAGAGTCAACATGGCACCGATGGGGCCCCTTTGATGAGCCAGCCAGCCTCGAGTACCGTGAAAATTCTTAGGCAAATCCTCAGGCAAATTGGATCAGATGAGCGATTTTCGGTCGGTGGTATGAAAGCGTACATGCGTATGGTAGGTATATACCTAGGTAACCAGCTCGAACGGCCATGAGATTAATAGGGCTGTAGTAAGCGCTCTCTGGCGTCAAGAGGCGACAGGAGTATCCCTATTCGCGTTTGTCCCTCGAGCAGCACAGCGCGCGTGGCGTCGGGGCAGCGGACATTGCGATACTCGAATTGGCAACTTGAAAGGTACCGTAGCTGGCCATAGACTACCTAGGTACGGTACCTGTAATAACCTACGTACTATGTACTGCAAGCGCAAGAGGGGCTGGCAACCCTTACGCGAGATCGGCATGGGAAAGGGAGGGAGTCTTGCTAGAAATGGCGCCATTACGAAGTAGTAGGCACGATCATGCGGACAGAACGAAACGGACTTGAAGAAAAAGAAGAAGAAGAAGAAGAAGGGAAGAGAAATTTTTCTGCCATCAGCTTTCTGGTCTCCCACGGTCCAATACATGCTTGTCGAGGCCCCCGCTGATGATGAAGCTGTCCCCATATGGGGCCTTTCATTGGACAGTGATGTAGATTATCTGATGATCTGATAAGATTTAGTCAGGGGGCCGGGCAGTCAGATCCCTGATGGTTAAAGAGTCGGGCTCCCTGGCTACCTGGGCTCCCTGGTTATTAACTGAGCCAAGCACCAAGCCTACCGCGCAGAGCTCTAGGTAGGTCAGATAGTATATAACAGATCGATGAGTTGGACAAAACGAAGTCGGGAACTGTCGGGTGAAAACCGAGATGGTCTAGCTCGTTTTCACTTCTTAATTCTTAGTTGTGGACTACAGACTCCGACTGCGGTACCTACCTGGGCATAATACATCTTTCCTTCACAATCAGTGACTGGCCCTGTATTACCCCTGTATAAGGGGCTTTGGGCTGAAGTAATTGAGGAGGTATTCCGGATATCTTACACCATTGTAGCCTTGAAGTTCCAGAAGAGTCTTATAAACATTGAAGTGTAGGTACCTCAGGCGCACTCGGTACATAGGTATCTAGGCTCGTTTACTATCCGCCTTCCATTTGGGATCCCATCGCCTTGTCATTCGTTCAATCGTCCAGTCGTTCCGTCACAGAGTTACATAGCGTTACCTCCCTCCCAAGCTGCCAACTTCGGTTCTATGACAGACAGTACACACGCCTCTGGATATGAGCACTCGCAGATAGAGATATATACGCACCTACCTACCTAGGTATGTAATGAGGCACTTGTTGTATATAGGCAGGTATATGATTCTCGACTGGCTCTGATCAGGGGTTCGCCGCTCTAACCCGCTCGAACCCGCCCGTCGGGGCAGCGTACGGCCGAATTTCTACATGGATTTGGCCACATCCATTACCCAAGATTCCTTACAGCATCATCTTCAATATAGGTTTCCTACTTTGTAAAACGGTCTTTTCTAGATATTGTAAACTTCACTTGGTCTAGAGTTGAGCCCTTGTTTGTTATCGAAATTTTCTTTTGAATAAATCGATAGATGTATGCTGCTTCGGGTGCAAGAAACAACGAACTTACTTACCTGTACCTTGTATGTATGGGGAATTTCGGCCGTACTGTACACGCTGACAGTCAGCCCGCGGCAGAAGCGGCCCTGCGACAACTAACCTAAGGTTACTGGATTCATCATGATTCCTCAGCAGATAGGTAACTAAGCTAGCATACTTACCTACCTACCTAGGTATCTATTAGGTACCCAATGTACCTACTTAAGTACATACATACACCTACACGTACTTAAGTACATCCGGGAGACGCATTACTGTATCGTGGCCCAGGCCGGTGCCACCGCGCGCAGATTACTTCCAAGGTTCTCACCACATTCGAGTCTCTCATCGCCATTCTGCAACACGATCCGGGTCACAAAGAACCGTTGACGTACGTACGGTACCTATATTCAAGCGATCTACTTCGCTTCCATGTCGCTCGAGTCCCGCCAGTCCCGTCGCCCGTTTCCGGTGCTTCTTCACATTGCCGCAACCCGCCTGTAGGAGACAGCGGGGAGGACAAAGACTGCTCTAGGATACGCTTCGTCGTTACCTAGGTAGACTACTTGGAGACGTTTCATAGCTGGATGTACATTCGGGGTTGCCAATGGGCTCTCCAACTACACCTGCAGCCGCCGCCGAGGGCCTTTCTATCCTCAACCCGCTTCCCACCAAGCTTCCCGGCCCTCAGTTCTTGCATCATCTGCTGCCTCGCACCGCTAAATCCGGCTTGCCGCCGGCTCTTCATTATTTATCCGCCGACTCCGAAGAAATCCTCGTTTCCTATCCCCAGCTCCATGCCGCCTCCGACGCGCTTGCTTCCCGTATTGCCCGTGTATTAGAATCTTCTTCACTCTCACCCGGAGACCCCTTCGTGATCCCTATCCTCGCCCCGCAGTCTCCCGAGCTTTATATAGCCCTCATTGCCATCCTGAAAGCCGGCGGCGCTTTCTGCCCGCTGAACCTCGACGCTCCCCGCGAGCGGATCAAGTTCATCCTCCAAGATGTTGGTGCACCGGTCGTCCTCGCGACCGCCGAGCTCGCGTCGAGACTGCCTGTGGATGACGGTAACCACCGCGTAGTACTGCTTGACGATGCGTTGAAGTCGCGGGTGCACAGCGACGCGCGAGTTGCGTTTCGCGAGGCCGCCTCGGGTGACCTGGCATATGTAATGTACACCTCCGGGTCCACGGGGACACCCAAGGGCGTCGGCATATCTCACGTGGCCGTGACACAAAGTCTGCTCGCCCACGACCGTCATATCCCCTCTTTCCAGCGCTTTCTCCAGTTTGCCGCCCCGACTTTCGATGTGTCGGTGTTCGAAATATTCTTCCCCCTCTTTAGGGGCGGGACTCTTGTCTGCTGTAGCCGTGCGGAGATGCTAACCGATCTTCCGCGTGTCTTGAGGCGTATGCAGGTCGACGCCTGCGAGCTCACCCCGTCCGTTGCAACGAGTCTACTGAAGAAAAGAAGGAATGCGCCTGGTCTGCGGCTGCTGCTGACCATCGGAGAGATGCTCACAGAGCACGTGGTCCAGGAGTTCGGTGGTGACGAACACCGCGAGAGTATGCTCTGGGGTATGTATGGCCCGACCGAGGCCACGATTCACTGGTGAGTACCGCTCTTTAGTGTTCACCATACGCGCGCTGAATGTTGAATAGCACATTGCAGCCATCGTTCTCCACTACGGATGGGAAAAACAACATTGGTATCCCCCTTGATACCGTGTCCGCGTTCATCGTCGACATCGCATCGGACGCCGGCGACGAGGGCCGGTTTCGAGCCTTGCCGCTCGGCCACGTCGGTGAGCTCGCCGTCGGAGGCCACCAGCTGGCATCGGGCTACTTCAATCGGGCCACCCAGACCGCCCGAGCCTTCATCGACTCCCCGTGGGGTCGCATCTACCGAACAGGAGACAGGGCGAGGATGCGGCCAGACGGCACCATCGAGTGCCTCGGGAGGATCGACGGGAGCCAGGTCAAACTGAACGGGCAGAGGATCGAACTGGGAGAAGTAGAGCACGCCCTACTGCGGACGCCCGGCTGCGAAGGGGCGGTCGTGGCGGTCGTATCGAACACCCTCGTCGCGTTCGCCGCCGTCGAGGGATCGCACGACATGCGGCGGGAGATCATTGCCCAGTGCAAGTCGTGGCTGCCCGCATTCATGGTCCCGGCGGATATTCAGATTATGGAGAAGTTCCCCTTATTACCATCGGGGAAAGTGGATAAGAAGCATCTGATCGGGAGCTATGAGGTATCACAACGGCGGGCGGAGGTCGGTGCGCAGGAGTTTGAGAGCGACCTCGAGCGCCGACTTTGCGAACTAGCAGGCGAGATACTCAATCAAACTATCGCTCCAACCTCTCGCCTCGTATCCTCTGGTCTCGATTCGTTAGCAGCCATAGAGTACGCGTCGGTGATCAGGGACATAGGAATAGTAATCAGTCCCGTCGAGATCCTCTCCGCCTCGACCCCACGTGAGCTGTTGCATCGTTCGCAGAGTGAAAGGGTCATCAGACTTACCCACCAGCAGCCTTCAGGTGCCGACATCGACGCGAGCCAGCGGTTGGAGCATTCGAGCCTCGCCGGCGTGCCTCATATGCCGGCTGAGAGCATAGAGAGGGTCGAAAGGTGTACCGTCCTCCAGCAGTCCATGCTGACGGAGACGACGAAGGATCCGAGGCTCTACGTGAATAAGGTCGAGCTCTCGTTCGCGCCAGGGATCTCCGCTGCGTCCGTCAAGGCGTGGTTTCTCGTCATCGCGGAGAGAAACGCCATTCTTCGTACGGGCTTCGCACAAGTCGATGGGCGATGGTGCCAGGTCGTCTGGAAAGGGCTACGACACGATCAGGTGGAGATCGTCAGCGGGAAGAGATCCCCTCCCCACGGCGAGGATAACCGCCAGACGGGCGATTTTTTGCGAACCCCTCTCCATGCCGAGATAAGACGCGAACACTCTCACACGGTCGCAATGCTGACCCTTCACCACTCGATATACGACGGCTGGACGGTGGACCTCCTGATCGAGGACTTGAGCCGGCTCGCCGGTGGCTCCGAGCCCCTGCGCCGGCCCCAATTCCGAGAGCTGGCCCACCACCATGCAGTGCTGCTGGCCGGAGATAGGACCGACGACAAAGAGTTCTGGGCCGAATACCTGCGCGGGTCCAAGATCGGGCTCGTGCCCAACTTCAGGACCGTATCGGTACCGAGACCGTCGATCGAGGCCACCTCACTGGAGATCGACCTGAGCCCCGAAGTCGCCTCGGACTTCGCCCGGCGGTCGTCTGTGGGACCTCAGACGATATTCCAGGCTGCTCTCGGCTGGTTGTGGGCGGCGGTGAACGGTGTCGACGAGAGCGTCATCGGCTCGGTATCCTCGGGCCGCGCGGTCCCGGTGAGGGGGGTGGAACAGATCATGGGGCCGTGTATGAGCACTCTTCCCCTCAGGATCAATATCAGCCGCGTACACACTATCTTGGAGCTCTTGCAGAGCATCCACACCGCCGACCGGACGGCCCTCCGCCACGGCCAGCTTCCCCTGTCAGATATCATACGATCCGCGGGCCTGACGTCGGCCCACAACCTCTTCGACGTCCTATTCGCCTATCAGGAGACCCTCCCGAGCCGCACGCGGAGGAGCCGGATCGTCTGGGAGACGTGGCACAAGGACGCCGTAGAGGCTAAGCTCCTGGTGGAGATCCAACCGCGCGGGAATCGATACCTGTGCCGGGCGACCTGGCACACGGATGTGTTCTCGGAACCACAGGTCGCCGCTCTCGTGCGGCAACTCGATTGTCTGGCTAATCACATCGTGCGCTCCGCGGACGAGTCCCTCAGCACTATCTCGCGTTGTTTCCCTACCGAGTACTTGTCCCACTACAACCATAGACCCAACCATGTCGATGTACCGCCTAGCCTAGCCGCCCTCGTCGAGACCGCGGCCTCTCGCTACCCCTCTAACCATGCTCTCAATTTTGCTACGTCTATCGCTGATGATGCTGTGACTTACCAGACCCTCACCTACGCCGAGCTCAACCAGACGGCCAACCAGGCCGCGCGATATCTGGTCGATCGCGGGGTGGCTCCGGGGGGCACCGTCGCCATCGTGATGGAGAAATCCCCTCTGCTGTACCGCACCATCCTAGGTGTTCTGAAGACCGGCTGCGCATACCTACCCATTCTTCCTAGCACGCCAGAACGGAGAATACAACTGATTCTCGAACAGTCACAGCCGCACGCGTGCCTCGTGGATGCATCACTACAGTCCCGCATTGCTCACTTGGCCCCCTGCCCGGTCGTCGATATGGAAACCGCCAAGCTGTCCGGGTACCCGGCCGGCAACGTCGAAATACCCAAGGATACGTCCCGGGTAGCTTATGTTATATATACTAGCGGAACGACCGGGGTCCCCAAGGGCGTCTGCGTCACGAATATGAACATACTGAGTAATATCGAAGTCCTCTCTCGTATATATCCCCACGAGCCCACGGATAGGATGCTACAGGCATGCTCGCAGGCCTTTGACGTGTCAGTCTTCGAGATATTCTTCGCATGGGCCAACGGCATGTGCCTCTGCGCCGCCACCAACGATACCTTCTTCGAGAATATCGAGAGATCCGTCCGGGCTATGGATGTCACTCACCTCAGTATGACCGTCACGGTCGCTTCGCTGATCAAGCCCAGCTCGGTGCCCAACGTCAGATTCCTGGTCACTTCTGGCGAGCCCATGACCGACAGCGTCCTGAATGAGTGGGCGGACTATTTATATCAAGGTCTGTCCCCCGGTGCCGCCGTCCCTCCGTCGACTGACAGCGTTAGGCTACGGTCCCTCCGAGACGACAAATATATGTACCGTGCGCAAGGTCTCCCGTGGAGACTCGTCCCAGTTCCTGGGCTGGTCGTTCGAGAACACCTCCGCCTTCGTGCTCTATCCCGGAGCGATAGACCTGACGCCGCTGGGCTGCGTAGGCGAGCTGTGCTTCGGCGGCGCCCAAGTCGCGGCGGGCTACCAGCACCTGTTCGAGGTGACGGCGACCAAGTTCTTCGACCACCCCAACTACGGGCGGTTGTATCGGTCGGGTGATCTCGGCCGTATGCTTCCGGACGGGTCCCTGGTCATCCTCGGGAGGTTGGACAGCCAGGTAAAGCTGCGCGGTTTGCGAATAGAACTGCAGGAGATACAGGCTATCGTCCTGAAGAGCGGCCTCGCGAGGGCTTGCACGAGCATGCTCGTCGCACTCGGGAATGATACCGTCCAACGGCTCGCCCTGTTTTATGTGCCGGCGGACCACGAGTCAACAAGCTGCCGACTCCTACCCTCGAGCACCTCCCTCAAGCGGGCCGTCAGGGACCTGCAGCAGGCTCTACAGGCGTCTCTGCCGGACTACATGGTGCCCTCGGCCGTATTCCCCATATCCACAATGCCGCTGACGTCGTCTGGAAAAGTCGACAGCGGGTATCTGGAACAGAGCGTCGCGAGCCTGTCGGAGGACGAGCTGTGCGTATACGGTACCACTGCCGACGAGCACATCGACGTAGCCGATTGGGACGAAGCAGAGAGGATGATTGCCGATGCTCTCTGCGAGGAGCTCCGCGTGGACAAGAAGATGGTTGGGCGCTGGGCTTCCTTTGCCACTCTCGGGCTAGACTCGATCCGCGCCATGCCGCTGGCTCGGGGGCTCCAGAGCAGGTTTCGGAAGCGGATTCCCCTGTCGCTCGTGCTTCGCAACCCGACCGTCAACCGTCTGGCCAAGGCGATAGGAGAGGTACCTATGCCCGTACCTCCTGACAGAGAAAGAGCCGGCTTGCTCCCGGAGAGGCTCCGGGTATCTACCAGAGATCAGTTCGCGGGTCAGGGGAAGCCGGTAGCGGACGTCCTGCCGTGCACTCCGCTACAGGAAGCAATGCTGGCCTCGGTCAGCTCTTCAGATTCGAAGGCGGCGTATTGCAATCAGACTGTATTCCGCCTACGAGTTCCCTCTCGTCTCGTGACTCCCCGGTGGGACGCGATGTTCCGGCGGCATAGCACACTGCGGACGTGTTTCGTGACGACGGACGATGTCCATTTCCCGACCATACAGGTGATCCTGGAATCATACATACCCGCATGGGAGACGATAGAGACCGACGGTTCTTCCCTACAGCGACACCTCTCCGATCACATGTCGACTCTCCCCGGCGCGGTCGATTCGGGCGCGCCTCCGATCTCGCTCGCGCTGATACGCGCGGATGAGGAAGAATACATATCGTTCGTGTGCCACCACGCACTCTACGATGGCATCTCCATGGGTATCCTCCTCTCCGAGATCGAAGATTCCATACACGACCGACCATTATCCTCGCCGCCTGCGTTTGAGGCTTTTCTCCGAGAAGCCCTGTCGTCGCCCCCGGGGGTCGATGAGTTCTGGCGGGAACATCTCCGCGGCTTCGCGCCTCGTGAGCTACGAGAGACGGCAGCCGCGGACGATCGCGACCCCGTCACCGTAAGTACTAGGGCTCTCGACGAGCCTCTGTCCGTGATCGAGTCACGGCTCAGGGACTTCGGCATATCCCTCCTGTCATTCTGTCAAACGGCATGGTCGGTCACGCTCTCGCTGCTCCAGGGCGGCGGCGGCGATGTATGCTTTGGGAATGTCGTCAGCGGTCGCTCCGTCGCCGTCGACGGTATCGACACATTGGTCGCCCCGTGTTTCAATACCGTACCCCTGCGCATGAACGTATCAGATGCGGCGTTCCTCCTCGATATCATGAAGAGTTTCCAACTACTCAATGCGGCGGTCTTGCCTTTCCAGTTTACCGGTCTGCGACGGATCCAATCACTCGTGTCGTCGCCCGTCCACCTGTTTGAGAGCGTGTTCCTCCTCCAGCCAGCTTCGAGACCTCTAGACGGGTCTATATGGGCCATAGAACTCGATCACGGTGCGATGGACGTGAGTCTGATCCTGTCCCGTGATGATATTCTGTGATTGACAAGATCGACAGGTTCCTATCGTTTGCGAGGTCGCTCCCTCTAGTGAGACCGATACCCTCGATCTGCAGCTCCATCGAGATCCGTGAGTCACCCTCGCTTATCTGATGACGGGCACTGACATGTCAACAGTTCACTATTCTCCCACGAGACGTCAGCATCAATAGTAGACATCTTCAGGAATGTTATGCAGGCCTGCTTGTATCACCCTTCATCGCATGTCCCGAGTGCAGCGAAATTACCGACCCGGTGCCGAGACCAGATCCTACAACTGTCTCCGATCGCCGGCCGAGGAGTCTCTCATGTGGCGCCAGACGGATCCGCGAGCGACGTCTGGAACCCGGCGGAGGAGACCGTCCGCCGCGCACTCTCGAGGCTGACGCGGAGGCCCGAGAGCGAGATCGGACTTCATACACCGATCTACCACTACGGCCTCGACAGCGTGACTGCGGTCCAGCTCGCGACCCTGCTCCGGCGGGATGGTTGTCGCGTATCGGCAATCGACGTCATAGCAAATCCCACCTGCGCCGGGATCGCCGCGCACATCAAGAGCGCCGCTGACGAGAAACCGGTCCCGTCATACGACTTTCAAGCATTTCGCAACTCTGTCAGCAGCGAGGTCGAGCGGGCCGTTGGGAGACCGGCGGGCTTCGAGGAGGCGATATTGCCTTGCACTCCGACGCAGCAGGGTATGATATCGCAATTCCTGGCGTCCGGCGGTAAGCATTACTTCAACTACACCAGCTGGGGCATTCCGGCAGACGTCTCCGTCGCAAGCCTGTCGAGGGCCTGGGGCACTCTAACAGAGCGCCACCAGGTTCTCCGGACCGGATTCGTCTCCGTCGATCACCCGGACAGCACCTTCGCCATGGTCGTCTACCCGGTCTCGGATTCGGCGCCCCGCATCGAGCTGCCCTCCGGCTCGTCATTCGATGTCGCGCGCTGGAGAGGTGAATGCGCCAAGCGTGCCGTAAGTGACATCTCTTCGCCGCCCTGGCGAGTCGCATTCGTCCACCAGACGATGCATCTCGTGATGCATCATGCATTGTACGACGCATACTCGCTCCGTCTACTCCTCAGAGACCTGTCTGACATCGTGTCCGGCGCCCCCGAGAGGTATATCCCGTCAATCCAACAAGCCATGTCGCTTCTGGCGCCTCCCGCCAACGAGACTCTAGCCGCGGAGACCTACTGGAGGAGCAAGTCAAGCTCCCTCGCCGTCAGCAGCTTCCCAAGCCTTACACCACTCCGTGTCGACCAGTCTGTGCTGTCCAGTGCCGTAAAAATATCTGACGCTTCAACCAGAGACCTTCGCGATCGTGCAGCCGAGGCAGATGTCACCATCCAAGCCGCGGTGCAGTCGGCGTGGGCGCGCCTGCTCTCGGCGTACCTCGGCGAGCCTGCCGTCGTCTTCGGGGTCGTGCTCGACGGGAGGGTCTCGGAGGAGCTGAGATCCCTAGCCTTCCCGCTGGTAAAGACACTTCCCGTCGTGGCCTCGGACAACGACTCCAACTCGGCGCTGCTTGCCAGCATGATGCAATATAACCAAGATCTGCGGAGGCACGAGCACGGCTCGCTGCCGCAGATCCAACGCTGGCTGGGGAGACCCGACGGGCAGCTCTTCGATACCATCGTGGTGTACCAGGGAGCCGACGCCGAGCCGGAAGAAGAGGAACTGCCTTGGGAGGTGGAGACGGAGGTCGCATCCGTCGAATACGCCCTCTCGCTCGAGATCGGGGAGACGAGATCCGGCCGGCTCCGGTTCGGGCTGACGTTCGATACCTGCGTCGTGCCCCCGGAACAGGGGGCCACCCTCCTACGCCAATTCGATGCCATCTTCACGCACCTCCTCGTGGACTCGCAGGGTCACCGTACCGATCTTACACTATCCGCTCCCGATTTGTTTTCCATATTACCCGCGGTACGAGATGAGCTCCCGGCCCCCGCGTCGCTGCTACACGAACTTCTCGAGCGGACGGCGCGGAGGAGCCCTGCCGCCAAGGCCCTCGAGTTCGTCGACGAGCTGACCGGCGGCGGGAGCAGCCACCGAGACTGGACGTACGGCGACCTGGACGACATGGGGAACCGGGTGGCCGACCTCCTCGTCAGACTCAATATCCGCCCCGGGAGCATCGTCGCGACGTGTTTCAACAAGTGCCCCGAGGCCTACTTCGCCACGCTGGGAATTTTGAAAGCCGGTTGCGCGTTCCTGGCCCTCGACCCGTCCGCCCCTGCCTCGCGCCAAGAATTCATCCTCGGCGACTCGGGCGCCGCGTGTCTGCTCGTCGAGCCCGGCCTCGAGTCCGGACTGCGTCCCGGCAATGCTCTTCCTGTCCACGCGCTCAGCGATGCCGAGCTGATAGCGCATCCGGCGTCGCGCCCGCGTCCGCTGCGCGACGTGTCTCCCCAGGACACGTGCTATTGTCTGTATACCAGCGGCACTACGGGGACGCCGAAGGGCTGCTTGATCAGCCACGAGAACACCGTCCAGGCGCTGCTCGCATTCGAGGTGCTCTTCAGAGGCCACTGGGACGCCCGCTCCAGATGGCTACAGTTCGCCTCCTTCCACTTCGACGTGTCCGTGTTGGAACAGTACTGGTCTTGGTACGTCGGTATCACCGTGGTGGCGGCCCCCAAGGATCTCATCCTGAGCGACCTCGCCGCGGCGATCTCGAAACTCAAAATCACCCACATCGACCTCACCCCTAGCCTGGCGCGGCTCGTCCACCCGGACGAGGTCCCGAGCCTCTGCCGCGGCGTCTTCATCACGGGAGGCGAGCAGCTCCGTCGCGATATCCTGCGGGCGTGGGGTCCTAAGCAGGTCATCTACAACGCCTACGGCCCCACGGAGGCTACCATCGGCGTCACGATGTCCCGGCGCGTCCCCGCGAACGGCAAGCCCTCGAATATCGGGACGCCGTTTCCCAACGTCGGCGCCTACGTCTTCCAGCCCGGTACGGAGATCCCGGTGCTGAGAGGCGCTCCGGGAGAGCTGTGCGTATCGGGCAAGCTGGTCGGTCAGGGGTATCTCGGACGGCCGGATCTCACCAGGGAACGGTTCCCAATCCTAAAACGCTACGGGGAACGCGTCTACCGCACCGGCGACCTGGTGCGCGTTCTCCACGACAACTCCTTGGACTTCCTCGGAAGAGCCGACGATCAGGTCAAGCTCCGCGGCCAGCGGCTGGAGATCGGAGAGATCAACCACGCGATCAGGTCGGGCGCCTCTGATCGGGTAGCCGACGTGGTGACCCTGGTCACCCGCCGCGCCGGTCAAGATAGAGACCTGCTGGTCTCTTTCCTCGCCCCGCTTGCGGACGCCGGCCGTCCCGGTGCCGCGGAGGTCTATTCCGACCCGGGCATGTGTCGATCGGCATTAGAATCCTGCAGGGATCGTCTCGCCGGCTACATGGTCCCTACCTACTTCCTATGCATCTCCTCCATCCCCCTCTCGGCCAACAACAAGGCCGACGCCAACCGCCTCAGGAGCATCTTCCAGGGCTTGACACGAGATCAGTTGCGGGCGTTCACGGCGGGCACGGCCGCGGCCCGGAGCCAACTCGACGACGAGGAACGATCGATTCGTACCGCCCTCTCTAGAGTTGTCAAGATCGAGGCGTCCGACGTCTCGCCCACTTCCACCATCTTCGACCTTGGCATCGACTCCATCACGGCTGTCAGGCTGGCCAGACAGCTGCGCCTGGTCGGCTTCGCGAGCGCGACTCCCTCGCTCGTCTTGCGGCACCCGCAGATCAGTCGCCTGGCCGAGGCGTTACGACAGACGAAGGCGGCCTCGTTCGACGCCGACGCGTCCCAGGTCAGGCAGTCCGTCCGTGCTCTCGCTCACAGGCATGCGCGCGTCGCCTGTGCATTGTTGTCCTGTGACAGGTCCGACTTGGAGTACATATCGCCCTGCACGCCTCTCCAGTCCGGGATGATCGCTCGGTCGAAGAGCCCCGGATCCCGCTCGGCCTATTTCAACAGCTTCTCCCTCCGGCTCGACCCGAGCACGTCTGTCAAGCGCCTCGAGGAGGCGTGGGCGCGCATCGTTCATCTATACCCGATCCTACGCACTTCGTTCATCGAGACGAGCGACGGGTACATCCAGGTGGCGCAGAGGACCGTGCCGCTTCGGTGGTCTGACGTATCCAGCAGCGGAGACGTCACGGAGCGCTATCTGGCGTGGGTCCGCGACAACGAGGAGATCATACGCCGCCCGCTCGAATTTGAGCACCTGAACGTCGGCGACGAGCATATCTTGACAGTCCGTCTCTTCCACGGCGTATACGACGCCCACAGCCTGCAGTTGATACTCCGGAACGTGGAGGCCGCATATCACGGCGGACCGGTCACGACCGGACCACCCTTCGACGACGTGCTGCCCCGCGGACCTCTCCGGAATCACGATAAGAGCCGCCCGTTCTGGGCCCATCTCCTCGAGGGCGGCTCGTCTGAGCATATGCCCGCGCTCGTGGCCGAGCCCGGCACCTCCGATGCCGCGGTGTTCCGAGCCATCCATGTCCCCGGGCTCGGAAGCCGGCACAGGGCCCTCGGGGTGACCCATCAGACGATGTTTCAGGCCGCCTGGCTGCTCGCTCTCCGGCGTCACTTCATCGATCCACCGACCATCGGCATTGTCCTCTCAGGTAGATCACTGCCGATCGACGGCATCGAGAACGTCGTCGGTCCCCTGTTCAACACGCTACCCTTCCGGATCGGCTACGTCGAGTCCGAGACGTACTCTTCCTACCTCCGGAGGATCCACGAGATCAACCTGGCGATTCTCGAGTTCGTACATACACCGCTCAGGGATATACAGAAGTGGTGCTCCGGAGGGCGACCTCTCTTCGATGCGCTGTTCACGTTCGACCACGACGGCGAGAGTGAGACGGCAGGGAGTCGGCTCTGGTCTTCCGTGGACGCGAGTGGACCTGTGGACTACCCCCTGTCGGTCGGGGTCCTTCTCGGCAGGGGAGACTCCGTGCAGATCACGGCGACGGCCCGGGCCGAGATCGCGGATCCTGCCGCGCTCGACCAGCTCCTCGACGAGTTCGCGCGATCCCTGCAGGGCATACTCACGTCCGAGGCGGACACGCGCATCGCGACACCTGGCGCGGATGTCATCAGCCTCGGCTCCGATATCACCTCCACGACGACAGAGGCGCCCGTCTGGGTCTCGTCTCCCTCCAGCCCGCCCGCTACCGACATCGGCGAGTTCACGTGGACCGACCGAGCAGAGTCGCTCCGACGCGAGCTGTCCGCGCTGGCCGGTATGAGCGACGAATCTATCTCGGAGACGAGTACCATCTTCGAGCTCGGTCTGGACAGCATCGATGCGATCAAGCTCGTCGCGAGACTGAGACGGCTGGGATTTCGGGTCACCGTCGGCGACCTGCTGAAGAGGGCGTCGATCAAGAGCATATTGGAAACTCAGCAAGCAGGCGAGGGAGGCGTCGATGCTTCCACGGCCGATGGCCAGTCCGTCGAGAACTCTATACCTATTCTCAGAGAGTGCCTCGGCCGGAATGGATACGACCTCCGGACCGTCGAGGCCGTCTTGCCCCCGACGCCGCTCCAAGACTCGATGATGGCCGAGATGCTCCTCTCCAAAGGGCAGCGCTATCTCAACCACGACGTGCTGGAGATCATGCCAGATATAGACGTCGACCGTCTAATAAAAGCATGGAAGACCGTGTACGCGAAGACTCCCATACTGCGCACCACATTCGCGGAGGTGGACGATCCCAGGGTGGACTTCGCCTTCTGCCAGATCGTCAGGAACGACGATGTCGACTTGCACACCGTGACGGAACTTCCTAGCCTCGACGATATCGCCGTCGTGATCGAGCAAGCGCGCGCTCGCACCTTGGGTTCCCGGGGCGCTGCCGACCTATTCCAGATCGCCCTCGCCAAGGTTCGAGACAAAAACTACCTCGTCCTGTCCATCGCCCACGCGCTATATGACGGGTGGTCACTGGACCTGATCCACGCAGATGTGCAGGCGGCGTATGCGGGCTGCTTCGAGGCCAGGCCATCATACCGGCCGTACCTCGCCCACCTGCTTCGGAGCACGGGCCCGGAGCCGGATAACTTCTGGGCTAGCTATCTCCACGATGTCCGGCCGACCGTCCTGGATCTGCCGCGCGACGATGCACCCGCGCGTCGGGAACCCGCGGTGCATCGGGTGGAGATCCCTTCGGAACTGGGGCTAGAAGATCTCAAGACGCTTTGCGGGAAATATCACATCACACCCCAGATCCTCGGTCAGGGTTGTTGGGCCGCGGTGCTCGCGTTCCTCTCCCGGACTCTCGAGGTGACATTCGGCGGGATCCTATCCGGGAGAGACGGAGAGGAGGCTCAGGACTTGGTCTTTCCCACCATGAACACGGTGCCCCTCAGGGCCGTGCTACATGGTACGGTCACCGATTTCCTCGGCTACCTTCAGGAATCCATGTCGAACGTCCTGGAGTTCCAGCACCTGCCTCTGCGGCAAGCCCAGAGGCTCGCCCATGTACACTCCGAGCAGCTCTTCAATACCATCTTTCTCCTCCAGAGCCCGAACCGCGCCCGGGAGGGACGTGGCGCTCTACCGACCCTCGTGAGATCCGTCTACTCCCGCTCGGCAGTCGAGTACCCCGTCTCGGTCGAGCTGGACCTCGCCTCGGAGCCTGTCGTGTGGCGCATCGCGTGCGACGAGCGCTACGGCTCGCCCGGAGACGCGAGACAGATCCTGACCTACCTGAGCACTGTTCTCTCCTACTTTACGAAGACGCCACACGGTCAAGTTCTGGAATTCGATGCGGCTTCGGATCGAGTCTCCATCTGCGGTCTGGACCTCGTCGCCCTGAAGGCCACCCCTCCGCCACCGAGAGGCATCGAGCTCGGAGAATCAGACGGTGCCGTAGGCAATGCATCCCATGCTGACTCCTCCGTCATAGACGTGCTGTCTAAGCTCTCGGGGGTAGAGAAACATGGTATCAATCTCGACGAATCAATCTATCATCTGGGCCTCGACTCCATCAGCGCCATCAAGGCGAGCTCCCTACTACGGAGAAGGGGTTTGGTCGTCTCTGTTCGAGACATGCTCAGGGCAGCTACCATCAGGGATATCCTGAAGGGCATCGATGACAAAGCCGGCGAACACGGAGACTCGGCTTCGCCTCCGGGCATATCGGACTACAAGGCACCCCCACAGCTCGCCGACGATCTCGATACGCTACTCGGAGCGGTAGACCTCAGGCCAGACCAAGTCGAAGCCGTACTCCCTGCGCTACCTGTGCAAGTCCATACTCTCAGCACCTGGCAAAATACTGACGGGCAGCTATTCTTCCCATCCTTTCGGTATGAGATCAACGCACGGGTCAGCCAGGCGTCGTTCTCCAGAGCCTGGGCCTCTCTCGTGGCCGAAATTCCGGTTCTGAGAGTCGTATTCGCACCGACGTCTTCTTCCCCATCTATCCCGCTCGTCCAGATAGTCAAGAAGATGGGACAGGGAGGATTTACGGTCGATCCGGCAGTCGTCGAAGACGAGTGGAACTTCGAAGACACGCCGAGCCCCTACGTGAGCATTTACGCGTGGAAAGTCCATCCAAGAAAAGTCAATATACACCTGTACATCCATCATGCCCTCTACGATGGTGTCAGTCTGCCCATGATGATAGAACGGCTGGCTCAGCTATGCAGCCCGGAGCCAGCAAGTCGTCCTGGCAACGTGTCGGCATGGTGTGACTTTGTATCGAGACATCCCGCCGTCGATCTCGAGCAGGAGAGACGCACATTCTGGACAGCTTACCTTCAAGGCTCGGGAAATTCTCCCTCATTGTGCCGGACCCATGCGGCAGGGGATCGTAATTTACATCGGGTCTCAGAGTTTCATCCAGCAGCGATTCATAATGTTACGAAGCTTCGCAAGGCGGGTTCGGTGCACGGTGTCACGCTTCAGGCCCTGTTCTTCGCGGCCTTCTCAAAAGTACTGGCAAGTAGTCACGGCGGAGACGAATCCGCTGAGGATGTCGTCTTCGGTGTCTATCTCGCGAACCGGACGAGCGTCTCCGGCTTGGAGCACACGCCACTTCCGACTCTCAGCATCGTTCCGCTCCGAATGAAGAAACCATCATTCAGGGACCTTCTCACTCTAGCGTCAGAGATCCAGCGAGATTTACTTGACATCAGCAAGTTCCAAAACTCATCTGTAGCACTGTGGGAGATTCACCAATGGACGGGTATCAAGATCGACACTTTTATCAATTTCCTCCGCCTCCCAGGAGATTCAGGCTCTACTTCAACGAACTCTACTGCGACGATGAGGCAGTTGCCTGAAAACGATCAACCTGCGGCGGAGC
Organism: Xylariomycetidae sp. FL2044; assembly: GCA_022376275.1. Taxonomy (NCBI): domain Eukaryota; kingdom Fungi; phylum Ascomycota; class Sordariomycetes; species Xylariomycetidae sp. FL2044. The sequence goes on along the minus strand of JAJNOH010000053.1, from coordinate 149,017 downwards.
TGAAAGGTGTAGACTTATCCTCGCACCTAGCGCGTCCAGATGTGAAGCCGCTCGTAGGCAACAGGGCGAGACTGTCATATGTGGTAAGTGATCAGCACCCATCGTGCTCTCTCACTAGATCGTCCGTCGACCCCTCGGGGACTAACATTGGTATCAGGATGCGATAGACATCGAAGCAGCGGTTCGGGATCAGTGCATGGACATTGGCGTCTTCTCTTCCTCGACGATCTTTTCCCATACGCAAGCCCGGTCACTGATCGAGGATATCACAGCCGTTTTGAAGACGGTGTCGGGGGTAGACTAGATAGATCTCACGCACATATTCAGCTGGGATTCGTCAGGAATGCCTGGGAGGCGAGCGCACCGCCTCGCTCGTAACGATGATGGCCAACCAGATCTCACGGCAGACGTCCATAATCCTCCTTCACTTCCAAGCTGGCCGTGCTGAACAAGGTCTCGTGGATAGGCGAGCTGTGCTCATCCGTCGCTTGATCCTCCAAGACCGACTCGAGTCTACCCATGAAATGGAATGAACGGATCGGAATACGAGCTTGGGGAGAAGTATTTCCGGGGGGGTGGATGTCGTGATCACCCACCTTAGAAGAGTTACTTCAGGCAGCCATTGCATGTAACCAAAGACTTGGTGTTTTCCATAAGTATTATCAATCAAACTTCTATAGCCCTATCATCCTGAAGCATCGGCAAACTGAGAAATCACTTTGACTTCTGGTCAGTGAGCAAGCGGCACAGTCGATAGGCAAGTCGGCGCAGTAAGGAGAGTAAGCATCAGACGGGCCGAAAGACACCATTAAGCTCAACCCTGGCAGGTTGTCTAAGTTATGGGGTAGACGGGGTAGATCAGTGTGATTGGTATCGTGACCGAGCTAGGTATGGAATCCGGATACCTTCGCAGTCTTGGCTTTGCTTGTTTGCTTGCCTGTGTATCTGCATTGTTACGAGTTTCTTCTCGGTCACTTATCATTTCGTGTATGCAATGGCGTGTCACCAGGTAACGTGGCGCGACATATGCCCGCTGTTGGCACAAGGCTTCCTGCTTCTATACCGCATAGACGCTCTACCCGCAAGCCTCGATGTTACGCTCCTCATCAGGTTGGGGTCCGACGATGGTCGCTCGTTGCCGTTCCATAGCAGGACAATGAAAGGACGCGCCCACAGTCCGTCCACCCACGCCTGTCGGCGAGGGCAGGTATCGAGAAGATGCGAATCAGACGTGTTCAATCTTATTAATCGTTACGGTAGTTTATGACCGTTGGCACGAGATCACGAGCCGGGTCTCGGTTATCATGCTATTATAGGAAGGTCTGCCAGCTCCCGGGGTCCCGGACGCTCTCTGGGATATACCCAGGGATGTATGTATTATACAGCGCACCAAGCCGAGCGAAGTCTTTCTCGTCTCCTCACGATGTGGAACCCAATGTCAGCTCTCGCGTGCTTACAAAATTAAGCAATAAGCTTATCGTCAACGAGTCAGGCACGTCGCGGGAATTAATTAGCACATTCCCCATCTGCCGGGCTGAGCGTTCTTATCTCAGGTCCCCCAACCTTTCACGGGTGTGGTGGGCGATGAGCCGTTGCGATTGGCTGCCGGGGTCGAGATTGCGACACTTTGAGTATAGGTAGGCCCAGGGCAGTCGGCATGCCAAGAGAGGCGGACAAGCTTCGTCCCATCACACCACTTGGGAGCTATTCCACGAGCAGAATGTGCCATCGTCGCATGGATCAGAAGGGACCGGTCTCGCGAGGCGATCGACAGGACCAAACCCCCAAACCGGCAGTCTGTCATTCCATCCTTGAACAGTGCTGTACGGGACTATTGTTTACCGCAGCGTCTCTCTACGTCCAGCCCAGCTCCGATCAAGAAAGGCTGTAACCTTCTCCTTGTGAGCAAGGCACCGCTCAGAATCTCCGTCGGGCGACCTAGATGAGTTGCCAGAGTCGGGCGGCGGCTCATGCGGCGGCCTAGGCTCTCAACGGCTCAAGGGCTGGCAGCTGGCTCTGGAGGCTCGCTCGAGTAGCTCCCACAGGCCTGTACCATCCCGTTCGCGCTTGTCCAACACCTGCTGTATGCACCGCCATTATCGTTCATGCGAGGCTCGAGTCTTGGTGGTGTGTGTGTTCTCCGCTGCCCGCCCCCGGACGCTGCCGGATCTCCTGCGCGCTACCTCTGCCCCTGTCTCGCCGATCGGATGTGTGAAGGGACCTCGCCCGAATGACAGATGCCCCTTGTCCATGCGGGCGGTCTGTCAGCCTGACTGATAATCACTTGCCCTTCACGGACTCGCTTTGTGCTATCGGACCTGCCTGCGATGGTCCCACGACGCCCATTGGCGTAGCTGTTACGTCCGAGATGCGGTAGACCGCCTGGAACTCGATATCCTTCCAAATTCTCCGAAATGCGGCACACGACCGCGGTCTAGTGGGATACCCTTACCTCGTGATGGGGGGGAGCGTCACGAACCTCTCCTCGAAAGAGGAAGCTCGCTATACCAAGGCGGCCGTGGGCAAACCGGGTTAGAATCGCGGCGCGAAGCGACGCTGGCGTCTTCGCGATATATATAAGACGACAGCCGAGCCCTCGATCGAGACCGTCTCAGTACCTGGAGCAGCTCGGATACCACCTCTCTTCCCCCCCTCTGTCTCTAGCGTGTATTCACTCAGACGGTCCCCGTCACCAGCTAGCCATCATGAGATCTGCCATCTTGCTCGGCCTCCTCGGGGCGTCATTGCCTGCCCACGGTCATCCCACTAGCGGCTTCAAGGCTAACCTCCGACGCCGGACGGCAGACCTCAACGCGTACCGGGTGACCCAGGTTTCCGAGTACGCCAACAAGGCTAAGGTCAGCGCCAACCCGGCCCTGCGCCTGCTGAAGCGCAGCTCCTACGTCGACACGGCGACCGAGCTCGTCAAGCAGGTCGCGCCCGGCATCGAGTTCCGCCTCGTCCCCGACCACTACGTCGGCACCAACGGCATCGCCCACGTCAACTTCAAGCAGACGGCCCACGGGCTGGACATCGACAATGCCGACTTCAACGTGAACGTGAGTAACTTTCTTCCGGCAAGGGATGACAACGTCTCGGGAGGGCCGCTGACCCGCGCTACCTAGGTCGCCGCTGATGGTACCGTCTTCTCCTACGGTAACTCTTTCTTCAAGGGTGCGATCCCCGAGGAGAGCCCCCTGAGGACGCGCCAGCACATGGATGCCGTGCAGGCTCTCTCGGGGGCCACCTCGATCCTTGAGCTCCCCGTCACGGGCGAGGCCACCGCCGAGGCCGCCGAGGGCACCGAGACCTATACCCTCACGGGGACCTCGGGTGCGCAGAAGGACCCCGAAGCTCGCCTTGTCTACCTCGTCAAGTCCGACGGCGAGCTCGCTCTCACTTGGCGGGTCGAGACCGATATCCTGGACAACTGGCTGCTCTCCTACGTGGATGCCAACTCGAACGAGCAGGTGCACGGCGTGGTCGACTGGGTGGCCGAGGCTACCTACGAAGTCTTGTAAGTCGCACCTTGTCTTGACGCGTTGTGGGGGATTGCTGACCGTTCTCCAGCCCCTGGGGCATCAATGACCCGGATGAGGGTTCCCGTATCGTCGTAGAGGACCCTTGGGACCTCGAGACTTCCGAATTCACCTGGATCGGTGACGGAACGACTGAGTACGACACCACCCGCGGCAGTAAGTCTGAATGAACATGAAACTCCCCTGGGACCTGGACGGTTTCCGTACTCACCAGCTTACCTTGCAGACAATGCCATCGCCCAGACGAACCCGGATGGTGGCAGCGACTACCTTAACAACTACCGACCCGAGTCGTCGTCGCTCGAGTTCGAATACGACTGGACCGCGAGGTTGACGCCGCCATCGACGTACGCGGACGCCTCGGTCACCCAGCTGTTCTACACGGCCAACACCTACCACGACCTCCTGTATGACCTCGGCTTCACCGAGGTGGCCGGTAACTTTGAGACGAACAACAACGGCCAGGGTGGCAAGGGTAACGACTTCGTCATCTTGAACGCCCAGGACGGTTCGGGCACCAACAACGCCAACTTCGCGACACCGCCGGATGGACAGAACGGTCGTATGCGCATGTACCTCTGGACCTACTCGACCCCCCAGCGCGACTGCGCGTTCGAGGCTGGCGTGGTCATCCACGAATACACCCACGGAGGTAAGTTTTCTGGATAGGCGAAAGTCTCGATCTCCCTTTCCAACATACACACACACACACACACACACACACACACACACACACATCCCTTCCCTCCTTTTCTCTTCTATATCTTCGGCTAACAGTACATGACGCATAGTGTCGAACCGTCTGACCGGTGGCCCGGCCAACTCGAACTGCCTCACGACGACCGAGGCCGGAGGTATGGGAGAAGGCTGGGGCGACTTCATGGCGACGGCGATCCGTCTCAAGGATGGCGACACGCGCGAGACCGACTACAGCCTGGGCGCGTGGGTGTACAACGACCCGCTCGGCATCCGATCGTACCTCTACTCGACCGACCTCGAGGTGAACCCGTACATGTACGTGACGCTGAACACGCAGAACGAGGTGCACGACATCGGTGAGGTCTGGGCCACGATGCTCTACGAGGTCATGTGGAACCTGATCGACAAGCACGGCCTGAGCACGGCGGCCAAGCCTACGTTCGACTCGGACGGCATCCCGACCGACGGCAAGTTCTTGACGATGAAGCTCGTCATCGACGGCATGGCTATGTGAGTTTTCTTCTTCTTCTTCATCCCCCCTTCCCTCGTCCCTGATCGCTTTTGTTGCATGAACATGGACGCACCAGGCTGACCACGTCTTCGATTCGCAGCCAACCCTGCAACCCCAACTTCGTCAGCGCCCGCGATGCCATCTTGGATGCCGACGTGGCACTGACTGGCGGAGACAACCAGTGCGAGATCTGGACCGCCTTTGCCAAGCGCGGGCTGGGTGAGGGCGCCGTATACTCGAGCAGGAACCGGACCGGAAGCAACGAGATTCCTGACGGCGTTTGCTGATAGGGGAGTATAGATATGTGGATGAGTCGAACAAGTCAAGTGGCTAGAGAGATGGTATCATAATACATTCATAGATGGGTTCCTACATCAATAGCCAAGTGACTAGATTTCAGCTTATATTTGACGTGAACCAATTGCAGATGTATAGCGCATGTCCAAGCGACGACGTCACAGTAGATGAACCCGACGCGCATCCATGTACTTGGACGTTCCTCCGTAATTTCAGTGCCTCCAGGGCTCCCCGCGGAGGATATCTAGGGCGTCCACTAGCACGCTACATCCAGGGTTACCTGGGCACCTGGGCAGTAAAGCTTGGAGGGGTCACTCGAGCTGTACCCCGGCTAAAGGTGCCCGGGTGTGGACTAACTCAACTGAGGTTAGTGGACGTCAGTCAGCGCGGACGTCATCGCTCCCCCCATCATTCACTCAACACCCGCTTCAGGTTTGATTCGACCTAACCTACCGCATCTGGCGGCTTCACCTCTTCAAAAAGTTCCTTGCGCGCGCATCATGATCGAATCTCCCCTCGGCCAAGGCCATGCATCATGTTCAACATTCATCCCTTCCTTCGCCGTCCAGGTTCTTGCAGCATATAGTTGGATCATCTCTTAGACGTGCAGGCTTCATCGGCCTCGCTGGAGCGCCCTACCGTTGGCAGAGAACTATGTCTTCGGGACCAGCGCAGCCCAAGAAGGGCGAGATCAAGAAGCGGAAGGTCGCCGGCTCCTTTCTCTTCAAGCTTCCTCACGGTGATGAGAAGCAGGCTCAGGTGGCCTTATTCCGGCGCAGCGGTGAAGTGCGAACATATCAGTATGCAACAGTCTACGAAGCGAGACGCTCTCCTGCTTCGACTTGAGCGAGACTAATCCGTCTCCTGACAACCAGACACAAGTTGGCGCCGATATCAGGCAGCGTGGAGGAGACCGACGCCGATCCTCTCGCTACGGCCCTGCGAGAGATCAGAGAGGAGACCAGTCTGACGCCTCCATCCATCGAGTTGCTGCGCGTCGGAAAGCCCTATTCCTTCGTCGATCATTCCATCGGGCGCGAATGGTCAATCAACCCCTTTGCCTTTCGTCTGAAAGACCAGGCAGAGGGTGGGAGGGGCGAAGAGGGCATCGTCCTCGACTGGGAGCACGAACGGTACGAGTGGTATGACCCGCTCGATGTCATCGACGACGACGAGTTCGGCGGTGTTCCGAAGTTGGTGAACAGCTTAAGGAGAGTCTGGCCCGAGTACGACCTAGGACGCAAGGCCGGCCGAGTGTTGTCCGAGGGCCTGCAAGACCTACGTTGTGATCACGAGAGCGGTGCGAGACAGCTAGCCAGCAAAGCAGTCTCCACTCTCAGGAATGTGATGGCCGAGATGGACGCTTCTACCCTGGATGAGACCTGGTGGGCCAACGTCCGCATGGCAGCGTGGCATCTCAGCAAGGCGCGGGAGAGCATGGGTGCAGCCGTCACCGCTGCCATCATCAGAGCTCTTGATACAATAGAGGCGGTGCGGCTGCAGAGCTCACCGCCATCCATGAAGCTTCAACACATGATCGAAGCCGTGGACCACCAACTGGCCCAGCGCGAAACCACAGTCCGCAGGATCCGTGATTCATTTATCGACCTCCTGCGCGGCATGACCTTCAAGAAGGAGGGAATCACGACGTTGACGTTGTCTAATAGCTCCACCATTTCTACTTGTCTCCCACAGGCTGCTGCTACCTTAGGCGTTCCCATCGACATTCGCGTCTTGGAGTCCAGGCCGCTCTGCGAAGGGGTCACTCTAGCCTCAAACCTCTTGGAAACGACGAGCAAAGACCCCCAGGTATCCGTCACACTCTACTCGGACGCCTCTGCTGCTGTTGCGGCTCGCGGGATAGACCTCATCATCCTCGGGGCGGACCGCATCAGCTCGGTTGGCGACGTCAGCAACGTAAGTGGCTACCGCTCTCCCTGCCGACGACATGTCTTCGTAGGCGTTGATCCTCGAGACGCTAAAGGCTAACTTGGTCTGTAGAAAATCGGCTCGCTCCCCGCTGTCCTCAGCGTGAAGCATGTGGCACCAAACGCGAAGGTCGTCGTCTTCAGCGAGACTGATAAGATCGCGAATCCGGGTTCCATCGATGAGCATCCTCCCGAGGAGAATGATCCGGCTCAACTACTAGGGGCCTGGGAACGAACGGCGAAGGGGTCCGAGATGATTCGGGAAGCCATGTCTGCGGAAAAGAGCAGTCATCGCACTGAGCGTAATCTTGCGGTAAAGAACGTCTATTTTGAATGGGTACCGGCCGACCTCATTGATGCTTACATCACCGAGGAAGGAGTATGGTCGATTGACGATATCACGAAGAGGTCTCGATGGGTTGGTGGTGAGATGACGAGATTCTTCGAGGGGCTGTAAAGCTTAGCCCCGGCCGTCGACAAGATCTGCACGTCGACGTTTCGAGAAGGGTGCCCAAGTAATCCAACCTTGCGGGAATTGAGCACGCTACAAGTGGCCAGTGGCGGGCAACAAGTCGCCTGTGCCACCTACCGAGTTTATGCATCGTATTCAGACCTTGTCAGAAGCCATTAAATACCACATAGGCTGTGTAACCTTTCTGCGAGTGAAAACATAACCTATGCCTATGCCTGTGTCTACCTATATGTCAGGCCCCCCTTCGAGGTGAGTGTATTACCTACACCGGGCATGGAGATAACCACGGATGAGTCAGCCTGCCCAGAAAGCTGTGAAGGGTACCGACCGAGTCAGGCGTCGGACACGAGACGTCTTCGACGGCACAGCAAGGAGTTGGACTGTGGCGACTCGTCATCGCCATCGCCATCGTATCTTGCTCCGTCTAATCTACTTGACCTTCGATATCGACCCTCGTGATTAGTCAAATGAGCCACGTAAGGCTACGAAATGCCCTACACATATACTTACGAACCAAGATAGAAATATTTCTCCTACAATTCTTTCATTCGTCTGCCTCATGATGATAAGTCCTAACCACCTGCCGAGTCACCCCCTTGTCGGCACGTCTTGGGTTGCATGAAATCTATTTTGGGTATAGATCGCTGCGCCTGCCTGGGTGTCAGCCCGCCGTTTTGGTTGCTCGGATGTCATGCACCCACCGCTGTCGTTCTAGAATTACTTACCGTCTGCTGCAGCCGACTTTTCGGAGAAGAGTCTGCGGTTTTCACAATGCAGAAAAGTTTCAGCGCTGATTTGCATTCTTATTAAGCCGCCAACGTAGGTGGCGATGCCTTCGGATGAACAGCTCGCGACTCATCCATGCCTTTTTTTTCCGTTCGTCTTCTCCTCGCTGAACCCCTGCAGACAGAATGCCGGGGCGTCCATGTTCGTCAACCCCGCGACGGCTTCCCGTCAACCACAGACGCCATAAGGTGGCGCCGGAGAATCGGAAGCGAGTCTCTACCGCGTATGTGGTTCTGTTCCTTTCGAGATCGAGATTAAAAACAAAAAAGTCTCTGTGATTCACCCTTCGCGCTGACAGGACCGCGCTGCAGATGCAACAATTGCAATGTGAGGCGCATAAAATGTTCTGGCGATACCCCGTGTAGCCAGTGCCGGAGCGGCTCACGGGTATGCGAGTACCCTGCCGTCGTCGACAAAGTCACCATACCACGTTCGGTGAGTTTTCTAGCCTCGGAAAATCCCAACCAGCGCCTTCACCTGGGCTGTGATCTTCTGATGTACTCGTCTGGAGGTCATCACACAGGAAAACCCTCAGGATCGCTGTTGACCTTGATCAGGAACTCGACGAACTGCGAGAGAGGTGTGCGAAACTTGAGAAGTATCTAGACCAGGCCGCGTACCGGCCAGCGTCGGGGTCGGGTGCCGTGCCCGGTGACAAGGCCGGCGTCATAAATTTCGCCTCCCTCCCCCACGACGACACCGACGAGGAGGAATCTACGCCGAACGAAGGCCGTCTGCTCAGCGATCTCGATGGGACGTGAGTAGCGTGGCCTCCATTCTTCTCCGCCGAAATTTTAATCCCCCTTTTCATCCGTATCGGTCGTCCTCCCTGACTCGAACTCACAGGACACGCTACCTGGGCTCGACGTCCGGCGCGACGTTCCTTGACCTGCTCAAGTCCTTCATGAGAACGATATTCCCTCTGGCCTGGCCTAGCGTCCAGAATCCCGAGGGGACGAGTTTTCTCGGGTCGCTGGGTCAGTATCAGACCTACGACTCCCGGCCGTTGGTCATCGACGTCGAAGTCGACCCGTTCTGGCTCCCGATGAAGGCCGAGATGGCCGTCATGATGACGCGGCTGAGATACTACATCCAGGACGGGATGGGGGAGTTCGGCTCAGGCGGCATATACTATTGGGACGTCCTAGATCCGTCCTTTTTCGACTCGAGACCGCTGGAGAGTGCTTCCGACGCGCGGTCGCTCAAGGTGCTCGCCCTGTTCCATGCCGGATTCGCCATGGCCTGTCAGCTGAAGTCGCCGTCCGATAGTTGCGCGAGCACCCGGGAGAGCGAGACCTACTTCGCGAGGGCCAGGAGGCTCATCGGCAACCCGTTGGACACGACCAACTCTACGGTGCACGACATCCCCATCCTCGCCCTGATGAGCCTCTTCTTGGTCGAGATGAACCGGAGAGACGCCGCCTACATGTTTGTCAGCGTAGGGATGCGGATCGCGATTATGCACGGCAAGTGAACGCTCCCCTCTAGAATCCCGCGGTTCGGCTTCACGATGGTTCTCGACGAATCCTCTCGAGACTTGCCGACGTTGCCGTGCTGACTTGTCGTGCATAGGTGTTCACCATGGCTGGACTCCGGATGAGCAGGGCAAGAGGGCGTTCTGGACTCTCTATGTCTTGGACAGGTGTGATACTACCGCGACATCACGCCACCTACTCCTTTACCGTACTGATGGTCATACAGATGGCTTAGTTGTCTGATGGGACGGCCACCCAATATTCTCGACGACGCCATCCGACTTCCACTACCGACCCATGTCCAGTAAGTATACTGGCGATCTATTCACTCTCAGTCCCGGGGCAACTGACAAATACTATCAGGGGACTCCCCTCACCTGCTGGTCTTCGGGCCAATGTAGAACTGTCTAAGATATCCAGCTGTAAGTATATGAACACGTGATTCTCTTTCAACTATATGTCATACATGATAATCGTCACACGGTCATCCACTACTGCAAGTCTATATCGAGCATGAAGACGGTCATGGGTCTACCACTTCAGATGCGCGTGCTGAGACACGACTTTGCCCAGATATCGTCGGAAACGTATACCGCGTCTCGCCGTGGGAGTCCGAACTGGTCACGGGCACTTATACCCGGATCGAGACCGCGCTGCGTTCACTAACGGCTTTCTACGAACGGCTGCCCGCGGAGCTCAAGATGCCGGATCAGCAGTTCAGCAGGGACCGCGCATGCTGCGAACTGCATATGTTCTACTACCAAGTACGTTTCTCTCTCTCTCTCTCTCTCTCTCTCTCTCCCCCCCCCCTCCTCACCCCCACGTGTACTACTTGTGATCCCGGAGCGCTCACTCGTCTTCATAGCTTGTCATCCTCACCTTACGACCGATCTTCTTCATGGCTGTCAAGAAGGCGGTGGCCGAGAGATATACCGGCCGGAGCCAGGGCACGCGCAACGCGCAACAGAGTCACGCCTCTCTCATCCAGCAGTGCAGCTTCGCGGCGCGGATGAACCTGCGGCTGGGCAGGTGGGTGCGAAACCTGATGCAGGCCCAGAAACTCATGTCGTCCGGCCTCCACAACATCTTCAACGCCGCCATCATTCTACTGCTGCGGCAGCTCCTCTTCGACGACATCGAGGAGAACGACGCGCTGGACATCATCTTCGCCATCGAGTGCTTCGATGCCGAGGCCGTGGGAGACAGCAACTACCCCAAGGACTGTGCGCGCGTCCTGCGGGACCTGAGCGTCCTGGTTCAGCGGATGCGGAACCGGACCTCGGACGGACATCAGGAGGTCGGCGCCCCTCACGAACAGCCACATCACCACCACCACCACCAGCAGCCACCGGCGGCCACGACGGCGTATGACGTGGGATTCATATTGAATCCCCCCGAGATGCCTCCCAATATCCTACCGAGCCAGCTACACCTGTTGGACATGAACGACGCTTTATACCACGAGCTCGCGGGCTGGATGAGCCAGGACGACCTCCAATTGTATAACCAATTCTTCATATAGTCCCATGGTCGGCTTTCTACGGCTCTCGCTATCCTAGGGGTTGAGGATTTTCCAACGAATTCTGGAGCGAGAGCGGTATGATCTCATGTGTAACAATCACACATGATATTCCAACTAGGAATGGATTCCATGTTACATATGTCTATAGAGGTTAGAAGTAGGTACCTCCTAACGTTGTATGCCGAACCCAAAGGGGCAACGCAGTAGCGACTGGAGAGACATACGGAGAGTTACATGTAGTTCAAGGTTGGATTCGGAGCCGCCGAAGAGCTATGGAATAAACGGCAGCATCTTGAATGACGTATATCGAACGAGAACCTTCCAAGGTTGGAAGCTTTCCAACCAACAGCATATTCTGCTCCCTAGACCACAAGTTCTGTTACCGTCATGATCATCGCATTGGGGGCCAACCGTTTCTCCGCCATTGTTAGCTGCTTGAATGATTCGGGCGGCCGGCTGAACAGTGGCTGAACGGTTATTCAGGATCATCCCATCTCGGGTTGATATACTGGATCGGTGACGAGAGGATTTTCAGAATGAGAATACATTCCAAAGAACCCGTAAGCTTCGTGGCTGCATGTCTACCTACCTAGGTAGGTAAGTAGTCGCCAGCTGCCAGTGCTAAGCTCGCCAGCTGCCTACTATGATGGATGTGACTGATTATTCTATCTTATCTTATCAGTCCCCTAAAATACAGAGTAAAATGAAGAGGGGAATTTGAAAAGGAAGAAAAAAAAAATTGCGGGTGAACCCAATCATACTTAAAGCAACCCCCCACTTTGGGATGCAAATATTCACACGAGAATCACTCCTTCATAATAATTGCTTCTCCCTTCTCTTTTTCACCTTTCTCTAGATACCCCATTCCACTACTCTTTTCACCTCTGCCGGCGGTTTCTGCAAGTGGACAACCGTCTTGGTGTTCTTGTTGTTCGTTCTTGGTCGCCTCAGGAAGGGCCGTACATACGTACATACGTACATACGTACTTAGGTAGATACCTGGTGCCTGGTAAAAACACAACACTGACAGCACCGCGTGCTTGACTCCTCGATACTTGATCCGGTCAGTCAGTTCACCACCCGCCTGGGTAGGTTAGGTACCTAGGTACGCATCGCGCGGCTGGAAAGATACTGCCAACGACAGACACATACATCAATCATACCACCATGGATCACCAAAAGCTTGCCGAGCTTCTCCAGGCTTGCCAGATCCGTAAGTACCTGCCTGACTTCACCAGACACCCACCTCCTTCCACACCCGAATATGCCACCCGCAATCGACGGAAGCTGCTAACGCTTCTTCTTCACCTCGCCAGCCGATACGCAAAAGGTCAAGGCTGCCACCGCCGAGCTCAAGAGAGATTTCTACCCCCATCCCGCCTCCCTCGTCGGTCTCCTACACATCATCGTCTCCCACCAAGATGCCACCGTGCGCATGCTGGCAGCCGTCCAGGCCCTGCGCCTCGTCCCTAAACACTGGCCCAAGGTCGACGATGGCCAGAAGCCCGCCATTCGCAACGAGATCCTCCAGGCTGTCGTCCGAGAGCAGGACCCCAAATGCCGCCACGGCCAGTCCCGCGTCATCGCCGCCATTGCCACCCTCGACTTCCAGGACAGCCAGTGGGCCGACCTCCTGCCCGCCGTCATGCAGCTGACCACCTCGGACGACGTCGCCCACCGCGAGGTCGGCTCCTACATCATCTTCAGTCTCCTCGAGGCGAACCCCACCTTCTTCGACGACCATCTCTCCAAGCTCTTCGAGCTGTTCGCCAAGACCATCCGGGATCCCCAGAGTCGCGATGTCCGCGTCAACACCATGATGTCCATTAGCGCCGTCCTGATGCTGGTCGACGTTGACGACGACGAGCAGGCGGTCAACACCGTGCAGGAGTTCATACCCGCCATGGTAGAGGTCCTCAAGGATGCTGTCGACAATGGCGACGATGAGAGGATACAACAGTCCTTCGAGGTCTTCCAGTCCTTCCTGGCCTACGAGTCTGCCCTCATCTCCAAGTACTTCAGGGACCTGGTACAGTTCATGGTTGATCTGGCTGCCAACACCCAGGCCGAGGAGGACGTCCGCACGCAGGCCCTGGCCTTCCTGGCCCAGTGCGTGAGGTACCGGCGCATGAAGATCCAGGGCATCCCCGACATGGGATCGCAGCTCATGAAGCGGAGTCTGGCGATCCTGGCGGAGATCGAGGACGACGACGACGACGACGATGACAACACGCCTGCCAGGACCGCCCTGAGCCTGATCGACCAGCTCTCCAGCGACCTGCCCCCGCGCCAGGTCATCGTGCCCCTGCTCGACGAGTTCCCTCGCTATGCCAGCTCCGACAAGCCTGGTTACCGACGCGCCTGCATCTTGGCGCTCGGAAACTGCGCCGAGGGTGCGCCAGAGTTCGTCTCGACTCAGATCGGCTCGGTGATGCCGCTGGTCCTCGGACTTCTCCAGGATCCCGAGCGGAGCGTCCGCTACTCCGCCCTCCTGGGTCTCATGCGTCTCGGAGAGGACCTGGCCGACAGTATGGCATCCCACCACGACGCCATCATGAACGCCCTGGTCCTCAACCTCGACGCCGTGGGAGGCAGCGAGGCCGATAAGAAGAGTGCGGAGATCATCCGGTCGGTCTGCGGCGCCATCGACTCCATGGCCGAGGGGCTGGGCCCCGACATCATGAACAAGTACGGCGAGAGCATGATCCGTCGCATCGGCGGCTTCCTGACCCACCCGGACTTCAGGGTGAAGGCTACCGCGGCGGGGGCCCTCAGCGCCATCGCGGTTTCCATCAAGGGTGCCTTTATTCCCTATCTGAAGCAGACCATGGAGGCCATGTCGTCGTATCTCATGGCCGAGGCGGGCGAGGACGAGCTGGCCCTGAGGAGCGCCGTCTGCGACGCCATGGGTCGCGTCGCCGTGGGTGTGGGTGCCCAAGAGTTCGAGCCGTATGTCATGCCTCTGCTGGTGTCTAGCGAGAAGGCTCTCCACCTCAATAACCCACGCCTGCGGGAGACTACGTTCATCCTGTGGAGCCAGCTGGCTACCGTGTACAAGGGTGCCCTCGGCGATTCACTCCAGGGTATCTTCAAGGGTCTCTTCGAGAGCCTCGAGCTCGAGGAAGAGAATATCGATCTGGACCTCAGCGAGGAGCAGCAGGCCCTGGTCGATCAGGAGTTGCTGGTGGGAGGAAAGAAGATCAAGGTGAAGAACTCTGCCGACGAAGACGAAGAAGATGCTATGGACGACGGTGACGGCGATGACGAAGACGACTGGGACGACCTTGTCGGTGTGTCCGCCCAGGCCATAGAGAAGGAAATCGCGCTCGAGGTGCTCGGCGACGTCATCTACGCCGCCAAGGAGAAGAGCGTTCCTTACATCGAGAAGACGGTCGAGATGGTGGCCCCGTTTGCCGACCATAGCTACGAGGGATGCCGCAAGACGGCCTTGGGAACGTTGTGGCGTACGTATTCCTGCGTGTGGGAAGTCATGGAGAACGAGACTGGGCGCAAGTGGGAGCCCGGTCTGCCTCTGCAGTACGAGATACCTCCGCACGTCGCTAAGCTGGGTGAGATCGTGACTACGGCGACCAACAGCATATGGCAGGATGAGTCGGATAGGTGAGTTCCTCCCCCCATTGCTCGTGATGTTTTCATCTCCTTTGCTCCCCGATCCCGCCGCCTTACATGATGACTACCTTGCGTTATACCCAGCTCACTCAGACGCTACTATGCGGTTGCTGAGAACACGTGAATATCAATATCTGATTTGGCTTCTATCTCATCTTGTTCCATACTGCTGTTCCCTCATGCTCCGCTCACATTCACACGACTGACCTCATATGTCCAGGGACGTGGTCACGGAGATCAACCGCAGCGTCGGCTCCGTTCTCAAGACGTGCGGCCCTGCTCTGCTGGGCCAGCAGGAGATGATGACGAAGCTCATCACCGTCATCAGCACTATCATCACGCGATCTCACCCCTGCCAGCAGGACCTCGGCGATGAGGACGAGGATCAGGAGGTCCACGGCACCTCGGAGTGGGACTGGTTGATCGTCGACACGGCCCTCGACGTCCTGATCGGCCTCGCCGCCGCGCTGGGCCCCCAGTTCTCCGAGGTCTGGAAGATCTTCGAGAAGCCGGTCATGAAGTTCGTCAGCTCCAACGAAGCCCTCGAGCGTGCCACCGCGGTCGGCGTCGTGGCCGAGTGCGTCCAGTATATGGGCAAGGCCGTGACGCCGTACACGGCTACGCTGCTGCCGCCCTTGCTGCACCGCCTGTCTGATGAGGACAAGGACACCAGGTCCAACGCTGCCTACGCCACGGGCCAGCTCATCTTCCACTCGGATGATGAGAAGACGTATCTTCCCAGCTATAACCAGATCATGGGCAAGCTAGAGCCTTGTCTACAGATGACGGACGCCCGTCTCCAGGACAATTCCGCCGGCTGTCTTTGCAGGATGATTATGGCTCATCCTGACAAGGTGCCCGTCGGTGATGTGCTACCGGCTCTAGTTGACCTTCTGCCCCTTAAGGAGGACTTTGAAGAGAACAAGCCGGTCTACCAGTGCATCCACAAGCTCTGTAAGCTTCTCTCCCCGCGTGGTCCTCCCCGCTGACCCGTATGACACAATACTGACCGTGACTTTCTCTCGTAGATGATGCTTCCAACCCGACAGTGCAGCAGTTGACCCCGAGGCTGCTCTCGGTCTTCCAACAGGTTCTCGGCCCGCCCGAAGAGCAGCTCGAGCCCGAGACGAGAGTTGTTGTCGAGGAGTTGGTGCGCCTTCTGACCCGATAGATGGGTTCACGGCTACAGAGGTAACAGGATGGTGCTGTCGAGGCCGAGCATTCCAGTCGAGATGGTCACGGAGAAGCAAATGATTACATGAGATGTACGAGTTGACGAATGGTAAGAAGCAGTCGCTGCTTTATGCATATAGATTACGCCCATGATTCCCCCGGAAGATAGATAGATGCTTCCATCAAGACAGCACAATACCAAAAACCAAGTGACGAAATACATTGTTGGCTCTCGGTTTAAGTACTGCCTGCACCGTTTCGACGTATGGCACAGGTGGTATAACCCTCCGGCTCGCCTATTCGGTCAGCATCATGGCGAAAACCTAGGTCTCCTAGTTCGTCGCGAACCAGAGTCGAGTGCAGCGATGATTTGAAGTTGTACTTCGTGGTTCCACGAGAGGTAATGGGTGAGCTAAACATCGCGGGCGGGCTTCAATGGAGGAAGTCGGTGGGAATACAAGACACGACGCGTCTAGGAGATTCTCGGCTCGAGTACTTTCTCCTGGGGGGAAAAACAGTAGCTGCGAGTTTGGTACGCGTTCAGCGAGCGAGATTACAAGCATATAATTGTTGATTACTACCCTGGTAAGCATGCCGGACAGGCAGCAGTAGACAAGACTTGGGTGTCGCATTTATTTGTCTCTGATTATTTCCCTAGAATGAACGCAGCAGCTCGAAACAGCAAATGTCCGAGTCGAGCATGCAGGAGGGCAGATGAGCCGGAAGAAACTACTGCTACAGCTGACAGGTCAAGTTTAAGCAATCATTCGAGAGAACACACAGCCCCGTGCTACGATGCTCGTGCGGTATGTACACTGGCGAGATGAGAAGCTTGGAAGCGTTGGAAGATTTCTTTCTCATGCAGAATCTATCTACTTTGACCTTCCCTGTGCAGATAGATGTCTCTCCTATTTTCCAGGGTTGTGTTGGCATTGACATGTGTAATGAGGGTTCACCAAATCGGGAGGTGGTCTGGATAAGGATAAGGCACATATGTACGTTCTGTCGTTGATTCTTTGCCATTGCGTACTCGACTGACTGCTTGGGACTATTTACAACTCCGAAATCTCCAGGTCTACCCAGCCTTTCCTGAACGCTGACAAGAAGACGAAAGGCAGACAGACTTCAAGTTTCAAAACAGTCGGCCAGGCGAGGGCGGTGACACCGACACGAACACGGGGGGGTGGGCTCCCCCACGAATGGGCTGTAATGAGTTGTTAAGACGGCCAGAGCGAAGCCAGATTAAGCACAGGGAAGCTGTTACCGATATTAATAAGAAGACAGGGACCAGGGCGGGCATCGCCATCACTTCCGAACCGGGAAGCGTAGAAGAACGGCACAGGCTGAAAACAGCAGAGCCTAGATGGGAAAAGCTCTTATGATCTCCGACTCTTTTTTTTTTCTTGACACCTTCCCACCCGAGAATACGGTGGGATCGAAAGCTGTTTCAACTTTTGTGTGATACTACGACGAAAGAAAAAGATGCCCCGAAGGAAAGAAAGAAAAGGCGCTTGCTACCGTAGTATTTACTACAACAGAGAGAGCCCCTTTGTTTCGCTCCTGAGGACGATGGCGCGCGTTACGTTACCGCGTTGTTGCTCAGGGGAAAAAGTGAGATAGATGCTGTGCTGATTGATGTTGATAACAAGGATCTCGAGTTTGGCTGAACCTGAACCGCTCAGAATTCACCCACGAGAGGGCAACCTGAAGCTGAACTGCAAGAGCGGGAGGTTGGTGCTCTGTCGTTATATGTGCACTGTTCTCATTATTATTTTACTACCAATTCTTGAATTCGCAACAACGATGACTACGTTGTAAGTACGATGCTGATGATGATGCTTTTCCCCCTCCCCCCTCCAAAAGGCCGTCGCGTGGGTCATGGTCGCTTTCTCGGCAAGCCGGGGAGGATGGATAGGATTATGGACCATGCAAGCTTTCTTTTGAGCCCCTGCATATTGCCTTCCTCTGGCGCTCCTATTGTCTACCTGCCTCCACTCTTCTTCCTACCTGGACCGACCACAGTGGGAGGAGAAGGTGGAAGAAGAAAAGAAAAAAAAAAATCATATGGTGCCCAGCGTCGTGAACCAATGGGCAACAGGCTGAAGCTGCATGCAGCCAGAAAGGGAACAAGATCGTCGCCGTGCCAGCCGCCGCGCCCCGGCCATGCTGTGATCTGTTTGGTCGACAGACAAAGACACGGCCCCTGTTCAGCGTATGGTACCATGCAAAGCAGCTGGGCTCTGCATACGGTCCGGGTGTCTGAAACGACGAGGTTCTTCTTCTTTTCCTGGGTTCGTGTCTCGATCCTTGCTTTGCTGGTGGTGGTATTCTGGTGTTGTAGGCGGTTGTTGTTCTCTTGTTTGTCGCTCTGTCACTATCACGGTTTCTCTACGGGGTGCCTGTCCAGTGTCCGAGGTACTTTTCTCTTTTTTTTTCACTACTGCAGCCTGGATGCCGCCCAGCGCATGTGAAGGCCGCGCGCGACTCATAGGCCCGGCGCACCGCGTTCTACATGGTTCCCAAATACGTGCGGCGGAGAACGTCGTGCCTGTTGCCTCCAGTCGGTGATAAGGGGCTTCGCTTCGGAAAGGCGAATAGAAAGACGCCAGCAAGTACTGCTTTGACTAGTAATAATTTGTGCATACACGAGCAGCAACGCTGTCAGATTGGTAATTTGGTAGAAACCTGGGACCGCGAACGGGGTAGGTTACTCGGTAGCGAAAATCAACAGAGCTGAAGAAAGCTCACTGGGGCGTCATAATAATTAAGAAAAAATACAGTGGAATAGTGATCTACACTAACTTGGCCTCGGCCAGGATTACTCGGTCGATCTGCATGCCGCTGCTCGATTCCCGCCGGGGTACTCTCCTGTGGTGATGGGGATTCTCATCCTTTTGTCTACTGCGAGGAGACTGGGGGAGGAGGTTCTTTGACCCTCTCTCCCCATGAAGCACGTATGGGGTATGGCTAGGTAGAGAATTTAAAAGCTGGTCTGTGGGATTTGCACAGTGCGACTCGTAAAATATCAAGAGCCCGAGATTTGTCGAAGCAGAGGCAGAAAGAGGAGGTGTGGTAACAATGTTTGTGCAGGTTTCTCTCCCTGTGACGGGAATATGCCGTGGATAAATTACCTCACCTACATACTCCGAGGGGAAGACTCGCGACAGCAGCATGTCAACAGGTTTTGTTCACGACGACAACCAGGAACTGATATCAATTATGACCTCGACGGCCTATATTTTTTCGAGATAATGGGTTGTTGTGGCCAAGTCATACCACAAGTCTTGTCGAATGATATCAAGTCTGAAGTAGGCGAACCATAGATGCTGTGATTTAGGTACAGTATTTACAGAGTCTACTCCGTCAACTCATACAGTAGTAGTAAGTACATGGGCTTATTATGTATCACGGGTGACGGAGGGCTCTCCGGGAGTAAAATGTTCTGCCTGCCCAAAGAGGGAAGTGTTCCTACAGTGACCAGGGGCAGGCCTGTCTGCAGACTACAGTGGTTGATGGCTGAACTGTCGTGGTAAAGGTCGTGTACCGTAGCAAGCAGGGAGGACTCGAGATTAGGTATCACAATGCGAGATAGAGCTGCTAAGCGGTCCTAGGTAGGTAGGCAGAGGCTGGCAGCTGGAGGCTGGAGGTTTGTCCCAGTTTATAGGGGGTGACACACATCTTTTCACACGACGCGAGACGCACAGCTGGGTAGTTTGTCGAAGATAGGTACCTCTGCGGAGACACGAGAAGCCGAGCGATCGAGTCATTCTCAAAAATGCTCCTGTTGTGTCTGTGTGGTAAAAAAGATATCTTGATAAATAAGCTGGGTCCGCCGGTGGAGAGGGATCAGCAGCGGCCGAGATATTCATCGACAATTAGAATGCCATCGGGCACAAGTCGGTGAATCCATCATATGGGGAATCTGGGAACTCGACAGGCCCTAAGATGACCACACAGCACGATCATCGCCTTATTACGATATTGTCTTATCGTGGGTGGTGTCTGTCTGTCTGGTCTGTCTATCCTGCCGCCGGCACAGTATGAAATAATTAACCCCCTCATATGATGGCACAGAAACAGGCTTTTGTCACCATATCGTGTTCTCCCTGCTGCTCTCTTCACCTGATTGGCCTGGCTGACTCGTAGATTTTGCCAGCTTTTGGCTTTTTTAGCTTTTGAATGGGGAAGAGTTGCAACGAATTGCTTCGTACACGAGATGTAGTGATGAAAGGGTACAGGCAGCTAGTGCGAAAGCGTACAAGATCTGTTGTGTAAGGCCTGGCTGTCTCAAAGGGAGACATACATACATACATATCATATGTACATGTATGTCAGCATGTAAAATATCTCGAAATGACAAACATGTTATGAGATGCCATGTACGAAGTAGGGAGTAAAACGTCCCCTAATAATAACAATAAGCTCCCGTATCCATAAGCTCCCGCCCGTCATGTCATGCTTCCTGTCATGCCGAATGCACCTCGTGGCTTTCCCATGACCTGGAAATGACTACATTGTTGAGTGATAATAGAGCGAGCAACAGGAGGAGAACCCGCAGCAACATCAACAACAATAACAATGGCAGCAGCTGCAGCAGAAGGCAATATGAGACCTAGGTAGATAACGGGTGGTTGATCGACAATTATAATACGTACTGTGCAGTACTTAGTATTGGAGGGTACATATGCATATCTGCCAACCACCATAATAAAAATGGCCCTGGTCGAGTCGAGCCAGGAGGAAGAGCGCGCGAGCAAGGATCCGTGTACCTGTACTCCCCAAGCCAGCCTAATCTGCTATTGTGAGCAAGTACATTATTACATACCTACCGATAGATATACATGCTCCGGTACGCGGTACATGCCTAGGTAATAAACGAAATACGATGTGTCCGTAGAAGAAGGGATACCATGCTATGTACTAGGTAGGTAAATCCAACACAACATCAGGTTAGCCTGTAGGCATGTACGGGCGAATGAAGCACTGCAACCCCAGGAATCCTAGCAACCGCGAATGATTCGACAGACGCTCTCTCTGACTGATATGTCTGTACATGGCATGTATATATATCCTGTCGGGACACACTTCTCCTTCTCCCTTCCTTCCCCCCCCTTTTCTTCTTCTTCCCTCTCCCACTCTACATCGTTTCCTCCTCCCTTTCCTAATATCCACCGAGAAAGCGTGTCGAAGGCGTCGTGAGACATAAGGGGGCCCCAAAAAGCAGTCCATTCGCTAATAACCAGTAATTATATCCAAAATAAGCCTTTTGTTTATTTCCTCCATCCCCCTCCCCAATCTACGACCTGTGTGCCAACCCCATTCGATCGCTAAACGGTTCACACACACAACATCGATAATTGCCGACAATGCAGTACTCGCTCGCTCTCGCTTCTACCCTCTTGGGTCTTGCCGTCGCGGCACCACAAGGCGTCACTGAGGTCATCACACCCACCGGCGCCGCCCCTGCTGGCTGCACGGGTACCTTCGATGGCAACTTTGAGATCTCGATCGTCCAGCCCGCCGTCAAGAGGAGTCTCCCCGAGGTATGAACTGCCAGTTTATCTGTCATGGGCTGCTACACGACGTGCTCGGTTGCGGGCGTCGTAGGCGCCATGACGAACACAGGGAGGGATGGGCTAACCGGTTATGACAGAAACGTGCCGCCTGTGGCTCCAACGGTATCCTGGTCCTGAGCCTGAAGGATGGTCAGACGTTCGACGCTCAGGAGCGGACTGGGTACATCGCGGACAACTTCCAGTTCCAGTTCGACGGCCCTCCCCAGGCCGGCGCCCTCTTCACCAGCGGCTTCTCCGTCTGCCCCGGCAGCCTGTTGGCCCTCGGTGACTCGACGACCTTCTACCAGTGCTTGTCGGGTGACTTCTACAACATCTACGACCGTGACTGGGCGGAGCAGTGCGAGCCGGTGTCGATCGTTGCGGTGCCTTGCGGTGGGGACGACACGGCCGGCCAGATCGGCGACGGACAGATCATCGGGACCACGGTCGTCCAGACCACCATCGTCACCGCGCTCACCGATGGCCAGCCCCAGATCGTCACGACCACGGTGCCCGTCCCCATCTGCCAGATCGGCGACGGTCAGGTCCAGGCCGGCACGACGCCCTGCGCTTCCATCACGGCCGTGCCCACGCCCACCAGCAGCTACGTGCCCGTGAGCGAGCACAGTGACGGTCAGATCCAGGTCACTCCCCCCGGCACCGCTGCTCCTCCCCCGCCCGCCACTACCTCGGAGGCTCCCGCTCCCTCGTCCCCATCGGGCTCGGCTCCCGCGCCCTCGACTCCCGGCAGCAGCGCCCCCGTAACGACCTCGAGCAGCAGCGCTGCCGTGACCAGCTCCAGCTCCGTTCCCAGCTCCAGCTCCGTTCCCAGCTCCAGCTCGGCATCTGCTCCTCCTGCCACGACCGAGTCGGCTCCCCCCACGGCCGGCTCGGCTCGCGTGGCCGGCTCCTTCACCGCCCTCTTCGTCGGTCTCTTGGTTGCTTTCTGCATGTAAATATATATGAATGACGTGGATATTGGGTTGGAGGATATGCTTAGCTCTGGAGGGAGTTGAGCCGGTAATGCTTGGGACGTATGGGAAACGAAACGATGAGGGAATGGGAAGATGAAAAATGATGGAAATAATAATGTGCATCCTGGTCGGGGTGATTAATGTCCTCAACACCACCATTACCACCATCACCTACACATATATATACATATATACTGCATAAGTATACCTCTTATCTTTCCTCCCCTGCCCCCCTCAAACAGATGAAATGCTTTCCTCGTGGCTCTTGGATACGACCAGGTGAGTTATCTGCAGATGGATTGAACAAGTCGTAGTTGCGTGCATATACCATACTGTACACCAGCTCTGTTGGAAGAAACAGCCTTTACCTTGGGAGACATGCTTTACCTTTGGCATACTATTGGACTCTCCATCGGTTGAGCGATGATGTGAATGCTTCACGTGTATGTTCGTGTGTAATGATGTGCCAGTAATCAGTACGGCACAGAACGTACTTGACTTGTTCGTTGATTTGCCGTGTAGAGTGTGACTCACGAAGCGTCGGGAGCGTCGAGCGATTCGTATTCACGCGAGTCGTTAACCATAAAAATTTAAAGAACGGGTTTCACCTCTCGTCATATGCTCATCATGTTGTGTCGCTCGAGGATTGGGCGATACGTAACGTTAGAAGATGGTAGGACAGGCAGTGGTCGATAATAAGGTTCTGAACGAGCAAAGCATTGGGCGCTGTGGGGGAGGCTGTGTAGCCCCTGATGATGCCCCAAAGGCTAAAGTCATCCATGGATACCCAGGTGCTAATTCAGTGGGTTACCGCGCTTTATCGGCGGAGCTAGGGTGTCCTAAGCAGAAGCTCAGCAGTAGCAGCCCTACCTAGGTAACTCGCTAAAACCTTGAGAACCAGTGACAGCTCCAGGTGCTAGCCCGGCTTGGACCAGGCGGGTATCAAAGCTAAAGGTTAGGAGGTGCCCCGCCATCCACCATCGACGTCTGCGCATTCATTCATCACTTGGAACTGACCACCATCAACAACCTCACCCACACCTGGATACGTCACCTACTCCCACCACCGCACCTCACTCACTTGGATCGGCCTGTCGTCTCGCGATCCTCGCATCACGGATGCAGAGCTAGCTGGCAGCATGTCCGAATACTGGAAATCTACTCCCAAGTATTGGTGCAAACACTGCGAAATCTACGTGCGCGATACTAAGCTCGAGCGCACCAACCATGAATCTACCGCGAAGCACCAGAGCGCCCTCAAGCGCTTCCTGCGCGACCTCCACCGAACCCACGATCAAGAGCTGCGCGAGAAGGAACGCGCCAAGCGGGAAGTCCAACGACTGAACGGCGTCGTGTCGGCATCTTCCTCCGCCTCTTCTCCTAGCACCGCACCAGGTGCCAACACTACCGCCGCCGCCGCCGGCCAACCCTCGTCGTCCAGGGGAATATCGGCCTCGACTTCTAAGGGACCCGCTACAGCTGCTCAGCGCCAGAAGCAATGGGAACAGCTAGCCGACATGGGCATCGACGTCCCTACCGAACTCCGAGGCGATATGGCTATGGCCAGCGAGTGGACCGTAACGAACACAAGAGTCATCGACGATACTCCCAAGTCGGACGATCCAGATTTGAAACCCGGAATCTCGGGTGCCGTCGCCACCGGAGTGCGGAAGAGGTCGAAACCCGAAGGCGGAGAAGAGGACGAACACCAGGAAGAGGAGGAGAAGGCCATCAAGGGCTTGTTCAAGAAGCCCAGGAAATGGGGCCGAGATACCAAGCATGCCGCTGAAGACGATGCCGAGCTTGACGCTCTGCTCCGTGGGACGTTGACCGGCGCGCCGAAGAAGGAAGAGCAAGATACGGACCCGGTGAAGAAGGAAGACCCGGATGCTACTACCGAGGTCAAGAAGGAGGAGTCGGATGACGTCGAGCTCCCGTCAACATTCCCGGGTTCTGCCCCCGCTCCTTCCGTTTCAAATGACATCAAGAAAGAGGACAGAGCGACGGAGGCCGGCTCGGATGTCCCGGCGCCGGCGGCGGTCGTCTTTAAGAAGAGGAAACCAAAAAATATACGGCAGAAATAGATCTAAATGAGCTGTGGACTTTGGGACTTTCGTTTCAGGTGATAATCGGCCTCTTCCCACATGTCAGCCTAGCAAAAATTTCTCTCCATTACGTCGGCTCGAGAGCGAGATTCTCAGCTAGTTGCCGTTCTCGCAGCAGACAGAGAGAGCTTTGCCTCTATGGACTTGTATCGCTCCCGCACTCCGGGATGTCTGGCACTCGCTCTACATTCTTTGTAGGAGCTGAGCGTGCAGTGAAGCCGGTTGCCATCTCCCGAATGGGCTGGCCAGAGGATGTATACTGCTACAGCCGCGCAAGCCTTGCTGCCGGACAGGAGGAACTATGGGCTACTCGATTCCCTGATGGAGAATTCGTATGACACACACATACCTGTCATCGACGAGTGTTCGTATTCGTCGAGAAGCGCGGTAATGTCGAGTTTGGTTGAAGGAAAACATTACGATGAGATACACTCTTATAAATCGATTGATACCCTTGAAGTAGCGAACATAGCAAGGTGGCAAGTTGTATGTATATAATGAGAAAGTGGAATGCATCCCAGTACGCTGCTTAGATTGATACCTTGCATTCTTCGTGGTAGCCCATTTCTCCACGTGATATATCGTCCTCCTGGGATTGTGCGGATAGTCATTTGAACCTACATTCAGATCTCCTGGCATGTGAATGACATGGACTCCCCTGATTGTACCCTCAGACCCGGCTCTGCGGATGAGTCACAGAGTTGGGATTAAAAATTTACTTCCCAAGCAACAGGTTGATTAACTTCGTTACCCCTTTTCACATCCATGACCAGGGACGAGTGGCTAACAGACGTCAGCGCAGATTGCTTGACGATCTGAAAACATCACATCATCAATAAAATAAAAGCTAGGAAAGGGAGTTTACAACAAAACAAAGCAGATGTATATATCTACCCCAGGCAGGGTTTGGGAGCGCTGGATTCTCATTAAGCAGTGTAGTCTGGTTCGAATTCTAGGACAACCGTCTCGAACCTCAACACTTGGTCCTAGTTCTGTCCTGTTGCCAACACGGTCAACGGCATGTACAAGAGCTCACTAATAAGAAGCTGAGAGATTACATACCCAGGGTTCCGGGTGAGTGTTATAAAGGACTCAAGTCATACTTCGCCTCTCTCGGATGACATGAGATTCGAGGCACACCCTATATTTACGTGAATGGGGGCTGAGTCTGTCATGTTACTTGTCCGGCGAGTCCTTCAGGATATACCTGACTCTATTTTTTATCAACACATGTTAGGATGGTTTTGGAGATGCTGTGTCACGGAGAAGGTCACATGGTAGCCGAGAGCAAGCGGTGGCTAGACGTTTACGGCGTTGTGATACTTGGGATTTCCGATACTGACAGGCTTCTCAGACGTAGAGGAGCCTCGCCAAAGATCGAATATGAATTGTTTTCAAGCTTTAGAACCTATACTGAATAGCGTTCGTCAGTTGGGCCCTGGTAGCCCAACTTTCTGGGCTGGGCTGCAGGAGGTGGCCTTCTTCTGATGCTAGACGTCACAACATATCAGTCCCGGACACGAAAGTGACGATCAACCGAGGGGAGCAGCTGACGATATGACTATGACAGAGCCACACATACGACCATTGCATGTATGGGAGGTAGGACAGCGATTTCTAGAACTAAAGGAGTCGCTTCTATAGTAAGACGTTCATGGATCATTCTTTCGAAGTCATCCAGAACGCCTATCGTCACATACTTAGGTAAGTACGCAGTATATCGATCTAGTATCATCAGAAAATCTCTCGGGGCATCTCATAATACTTCCAGTGTTATGTTGAGCCAGGTTCCTATGAATTTCTTCTTATCTCGTGACTCCCCGATGAAAAATCGTTACTGTGTGCCCATCCCTTCGTGGATTAACCTTATAATGATATTAATGTATTTGAATTACAAGGAATCTAGAAACAAACATCTAGTCTGGTTCGAGGCCATCAGACGCCAGCTATGAATGGAAAGTCCCGCTCTCGTGCAGCATAGAGAGCCTGATGATTATCACAGATTCGCTACCACAAAGTACCATAGTCAAAATATAAGATGGAGAACTCCGGGGCTGACTATATTTAGTGAGTCGACAATCTGCATCACGATATTTTTAGTATATTCACGACTTTTTAGGACTCAGTTCCCGGTTCAGCTCATTGGAGAAAGGCCTGGGTAGAGCCGCACGCACGTGCCGAAGCAATAATCGTAGACAACTCGTCCTCTGCACAGCTTACTGCCATCGGCGTTTAAGCCTGTGGCAGTACGTGTTCGGTGACAGAATTCTCCCTTGAGCACATGGCAGGCACATGATCGCCTATTCGGATAACAGTGAGCAATGGGGATACACATACGAAATGTGCCTTAGCCATTCCCAGCTGGGGGTTTCGGGTATCTACTATGAATCTCATTCGTCTGACGGTAGGGCATCTAACTCATAGGTGAAGAATCCGACCGGAGCGTAGACATTCTGCAGGCTGGCATGTTTTACCGGACTGGTTTGATTACGAAATCTCTGGTAGTCCTGAAATCCCACAAGTTTATCACAGCAGGAACCGAATCCTTGGGTGAGCTGAGCAGGCTGCGTATCCACTGCTATGACAACTCGACAACGGTCCACTACGGTCGACAACGGGGCAGTTCCGCCTTGGGGTCGTCCAACCATTTCTACGCAGAATTGAACCCAGGAAAGGTTCTGCGCAGCTGGCGTCTAGACGGTGAAGTCTGCCTCACGCTAGTCGTGGTGTTCTCTGAGCTTTCGATTCTTGGTGTCACCAACGCACGTCGTCACCATGCGAACCAACTCATCCGTACTCCGTACATGTTCACCTGTGAGAGGCCCGAGAGGCTGGGGAGGTGTAGGAGCTGGTCCAATCCCGTCGAGGCAAGGACGCCGCAAAAAGGCACGGTACATGAAGCAGAAGCACTTTCGTACCAACAACAATGTCCCGGCGTTCGATACCCCTCCTCTTGTCTAACCTCAAGCCCCTGTCCAAGGTGAGCTCAAAGTTCCAGGCCCGCTGACACATAGCCGGGAAGGTTGTGGGGGCTTTGGGAGCTCTGATAGCGGATCATCATGGCGTCCCTTCATTCGCATCATTCAGCTGCTGGCCTTGTTCTTTTTCTTTTTCTTCTTCTTCTTCTTCTTCTTCTCCTTCCCCTTTCCTATTTCCAATGGATGGCTACAGGCGAGACGCTAGGTTGGATCTTACTCTATGAGTCCTAAGGCGAATCCAGCTGCTACTTAACAACATGGCCGGCCACGGAGGCTGGGACCAGAGGCCCCCCTTTTCATCTCACTCCAGCCAGCAGTCTCTCAGCCGGCCGTCGAGCTCTTTCGTCTCTGGCAACCATCGCCGCGTCGCTAGTGACGAGGTCTCTATCGAATCCCACGACCGGCAGGGTAATTCCCAAGGTTATTCACGCATATCATCTCCGCCCATCGAACAGCGGCAGCAGTGGATTCCCATGGGGCCCGCCAGTCCTCCTACCGCGACCTCGACTCCGGCCGCTTGGCATGAGGCGGGCGACCTGGGGTCGCCTTACCATTCACATACATTCTACGAAGACTCGAGTCTGGAGTATCCCAACCCGGCGACCAATCCGTCCCACAACTATCCGGCGGCGGCGGCGGCGGCGGCGACACCAGCTTCACGGTACAGGCCGGCCCCTATGCACCTAGAAGACAGGGCCGCCTCCTTCGCTTCTCCGGCCGGTTCGTCGGCACCGTTCTTCTCGCCTCGGGATCCCCATCGGCATCAAAGAATAGACTCGCAACCGGGCTTGAATTTCTTGAACACACCCCCCGAAGCACCGACACCACCGCCGTACTCTGCTACTGCCGGTCCGAAGAATAAGGGTTTATGGCTACTCAAGTCGGTATGGAAGATATACGCATTCTTCATTCTGGGTATCCTCTTCGCCGTCGGTCATCATATTTTCTACCACGAGCTCGACGGGAGACCGGCCGATGACCAAGTCTCCATGCTCCGATATGGCACGATTCTCGCCTTCGCCAGCAAGGCTGGCCTCTCGACTGCCGTCATCCTGGCCTTCAAGCAACGCGTCTGGACCACGGTTAGAAATAAGCTCCTCAGTCTCGCAGCTTTGGATTCGTTGTTCGCCGCCGCGGAGGACTTGTCTGCCCTGCTGAGTTGGGAGGCCTTCAAGCAGGCGAAGACTGCGATGCTCCTAGCTTCGTTCGTATGGTACGCTAGACCGTCCTTATCTGCTCGATCGAGAGTGATGCCTGGCTGATTTTTCATTCATAGGTTGACACCACTGGTCGTCATCCTGACCAGCGCCACGTTGGCCGTGGAACCCGGCCTCACCGTGGTGGAAGGGAACTGTCCCGGAATCCGCACGCTGAATTTTGACAAGGAGGCACTCGAAGTCAGTATCTGCCACCGACCCCCTCAACACTACACAAATTACTGGCAAAGCGTCTGACCGGTCCTGTAGCAATGGAGAACGCCGACCAAGATCGCGGGTTTGATTGGCACATCCGTTTCGTTGTATAATTCTACGTCCACTGACACGTCCTCGCCCGACTGGTGGGACTACTGGACGGGCCCTAGCGGTGCCTTGAAGAAGGTTGTGGCCCTTGCCGCCTTCCAGCAGGGTGCACAGGAGAAGACCGGTGCTGGCATGGACGTGTGCGGTCCGGGTTGGAACTGCACGTAAGTACGAGGACCTCGATCGTGCGATGGGTGATCTCGGCTAACCTAGGGTGCTTGCCTCCTCCCGCCGACTCAGCTACGTCGTCAATTTCACAGCTCCCGCGTACAGATGCTCGGAACAGGCCAGCGGTGCCGGCTCCGAGGTACGACCTCTCGGGGACCAAAAGCCCCCTGAGGGCTTCACGACCGATCTGCTGCTCCCGAGAGGGAACTTCAGTTACTATGCGTACACGAGCGGCGGCGATTACGGTGCCCAGCTGAACGCGACCGCGAGCGGTGGTATGCCTCTGTTCGATCCTCCTTTTCCGGAGGACCTCGGGGCTTTCCGGACCGAACCGGTCCTCTGGATGGGGTACTCGGTGCGCGTCGACGAGGACGCGACTCCGAATAACGCCTCGGAGCCGGGCTGGGATGAGGCTTTCGTACCCAAGGTAATCGCGTGTGTGAACTACGAGGCCGAATACGTCGTCAGGTTCAACCTGACCGGGGGGCAGCAGTTTACCAATGTGACTCAGCGAACCTTCCTGCGGCCTGTTGTCGAGTAAGCCAATCCTCTCTACCTCCCCGCCGCCGAGGACATTCGGTCGCGGTCCAGCCCGCGACAGAGTTTTCTCTCCCTCCCTGGTGGCGAAACTGCTAACATCCGCCTCCAGCACGACTTGGGATCAGGATGTCATGGCCGACGACGGCACGGCAGATAACACAACGGCACACCCGAAGAGCAACTATGTCCGCTTTCACGACGATGCCCCGAGATATCGACGGGTCGCCGCCTTCCACTCGATCGCTTCTCAGCTGCGGTCCTTTGTCAACGGCACCGTGGATTCGCAAATTGTGGGAAACCCCATCGCGAACACCGATGCCATACAGACCAAGCTCATGGACCCGTTCCACGAGTACTTCGCGTATCCGAACCTCGCGGAGAGGCTGCAGGAGTTCTACGAAGATATCGTCTTCTCCCTGCTTTCGGAGCAGAAATTCCTGAGCGTCGTGTGGGCGGCCAAGCCGGACGTCGCCAGCGGCGTGCTCGCGGGAGACGACTCGACGTCGTACCCGTGCGTGCGGTCCCGGACCGAGAACCGATACAGCTACCACGTCCGGGACCTGTGGATCGTATACACGATAGCCGTGGTCCTATCGCTGGCTGGCATCGTATCCGGAACGCTGGCGGTGCTGGAGAACGAGGGCGTCCTGCGCAACACGAGGTTCTCCAGCATCGTGGCGGCGACCCGGGGACCAGCGCTCGAGAAGCTGGCCGCCGTCGCGGCGGATAGGGGTAAGCTGCCGAAGGGTGCTAGAAACCTCAAGGTCGGCTACGGTATCGTCCACAGACCGGCCAGCAGCCCCGGTCTGGTCCGCGAGGACACAAGCTACCTCGGCGCGGGACCGTGGGATTCCCGCGGCGACAACGATGTCCGGTATGGTTTCGGGGTGGAGGGCGATGTGAGGCAGATGCGCCGCGAGTCGATGTTTTTCCGTCAGAAGTAGGGAGCGGGACTATCTTTTGTCGGAGGCGTTTCTACTGGCCTTCTTGTGTTTACAAAGCGAGCGCGCGATCTGAATTTTTTTTTCGGCAGCGATGATAACCCCTAATGTTTAGTAATAGATGATACCTAGGTACAGATAATTCAATGAGCAATATGATGTCCAATTCTATCTTGTGTTGAACCCTGAACGTGATTACGTTGTAAAGGCGAGGAGGAGATGAATATGAACTTCGGCTCTCTTCCTCGCCTTCAGGTCAAATCACAACGAATGGGGCGCACGATAGGCGGCGATCCTAAAGCGATAATCATTCCGAGGTGCCGTCGCTTCCGACCGAGACATTTTTTTTTTCCCAGTGAGGATTCTGAGCCAGAGAAATCATGGCTCGCCTTGGAAATCCAGCAAGACGTTCAATAGGAACACGACCCGGCAGGATGGCAGTCACCGACGGGCTGAATTTCTACATAGCTCTTCAACAACTTCTTTTACTTATAAAACACCAACAATACGATTTGATAAATTAAGAAAAATCCATAAAATACAATGCTTTATTCTAAATAGATTGATATAATATTTATTAAAACTTGTTTTTTGTTTGGTTAAAAAAAAAAAACAAATAGTAGTTTCAGGTTAGTTAGTGGGCTGTTTTGGTGGCTATGTGGAAATTCAGCCCTTCGGGGACTGGATGGACAGCGAGAATGGAAACGTCCCACAAGTCACTGGAACCCGTTTAAAGTCCCGGCGCGCTACTTACTTGGTCGGCGGGAGACCCAAGAAAAAGAAAGCCAGGTCTATCCCCGCTGTCTTTTTCTGATAGGCGCCACTTGTCTCCATTCAGGTGCCCCTGTCTGGCTGCTGGTGGCTGGACGAGCGACCAGTTGAGGTTGAGCAACCTCGCCTACGATCATCATCACCTGCCTGGCCTTGCCATTGACGCGCAAATCACTCTCGGACAGTCGCGGTAGCTCCCGAGGGATGGAGAAGATCTCTTACGAATTCAGGATTGGACTCGCAAAAGATGAATAGGGGTTCGGTGTACACAAAACCCGCTTCCAAACCCAAACCCAAACTCAGCCTGCGTCCAGTCCATAGATATCCGGACGTCGTAATTAACTCAGTGCTGTGATGCAGATGCTGTGTAATGGTCGGAATCAGGGCGTGTGCGACGATGCCATGGCATCACACTGCATATCGATCTGAGGTGCTGAGTGACAAGACGGAGTGTGAGTTGTCGCATTGAGATCAGCTGCAAGCAAGCCTGATCTTCATTACGACACTACCAGAGTACGTAGAGTATATCCAGCCAATCAATACCTCCAATCCTGCATGAGAACTCCTGAAAGGGCGCGGTTGGTTGGGCGTCGACTTCTTCGAAACCTGAATCGCCGGTACTGTATCCGCTCCCTTCCTTTCGCGCAATGTTCCGATCCTTGTCCAGCATTCGTACCCCATACTTAATTATCCAGCCTGCCTGTCCATATCGTGACGTTGGGATTGATTCCTTATTCTACTATATCTCTTCACCACAAGTGATAACTATCCCAGCTAAAGATAAACCGGCTTGTTCTCTAGTACTCTGGCGGAAGAGCTTGGCTCGGGCCCGTTCGTCTGTTCACCGCCGGGCTCTAGAACTCGAGATCCGTTTTGTGCTGGAGCTGTTCAAGTGGGCTGGGCTACCTCACCGACTTGCGCATTGTGTCTCAGCAGCTCTCAGATCTTCTTCCATAAGGACAGCCGAGTCAGTCGCGCAGTCCTCCACGAAAGAAAACTCTCTTGTTCTTGTGTGTAAAGCAGAGACCTCCTATAACCAGACGAAAACGCACAATGCCGGTCGAGATCGTTACCATCGTCAACTCGTCAGGGAAGATCATCAGTAATGTAAGCCATCCCCGGCTCCGCTGCTTATAACTACGTCCTGAACTAGATCTATCCCGGTCAAGCCCCGCCACATCATCCGAGATCACCATCTCTGCAGGGAGAGCTCTTCTTTTTCGGCTTTGGCTTTCTGAGAAAGAATCCCAGTCTAACACGACTTCTTAGGGGAAGCATCTGATCAACGTACTGAAGGAAGCCAAGGCGACATATCAGGAGAAGAAGGCGGCCATCAAGGCCGAGAGGGCGGTCAAACGTAGCGAGACGTACGACGTGTCCACCGCGCCGAGATATGACAATGCGGTCGAATACGGCGATGGTGCTTGGTACCGCCGGGCATCTCACGACGAGATCGCCTCTTACGCATCCTCCCGGAGAAGCCACCGCACCAAGTCGCATCGGAGCTCGCGGCATCGATCGACGTCGGGAACACGCCCTGCCTTGACTGCGAGCAACCTGAGAACTCTATCTGAGGTCTCGTCGACCGCCCCCTCTCACCATCCCGTCGCCTACCGATCGCCATACGCCGAGACCGCGCCCAGAGACACCACCCTCAGCCGTCCTACCCTCGCCCGGGCACCTCCGTCATACTCCCGAGCGGATGACACGCCCGTTCCCACTCCGCGGCATAGTGTACATGTCCATCGGTCTAGGTCTGATCCTGCGCTGCGCGAGAAAGGAAAGGAGATAGACATGAACCTGGCGTACGGCAACATCCCTCCTGACCTGGCGGACCGGGTCGATCTGGATCCGGCATACAAGGCGGCCCAGAAGGAACAAAAGGCTCGGAATCTCATGGGTCAGATCGAAGGGCTGTTGACGGAGGCTCACTGCCTACACCATACCGCGACCCATATCATCGAACACCTACAGAACAACCCCGAAGCCGCGGCGGCCGTCGCACTCACCCTGGCCGAGCTGTCTGCTCTTCTCGGTAAGATGTCGCCATCGTTCCTCGGCGTCATCAAGGGTGGAAGCCCTGCGATATTTGCCCTGCTCGCCAGTCCCCAGTTCCTGATTGCCGCCGGCGTCACGGTCGGCGTAACCGTGGTCATGTTCGGCGGCTGGAAGATCATCAAGCGCATGCAGGAGGCCAAGGCGATCGAGGCTGCCGCGGCGTCTCCCATGGCCTTCGAAGCGCAGCCGTCCCAGTCCGGTCGGGCCTCTACCGTGCGGCCTCCGTATCCCGAGACTGAGCACAGTGATGGCTTCGACGAGGCTCTCGTCGTGGAGGAGGAGCTCAGCACCATCGAGAGCTGGCGCCGGGGGATCCAACCCTTCGGCGAGGACGAGAGCGCCGATCTGGAGCTGATCAGCCCCGAGGCTGATCGTGCGATCCGGAGTCAGTATGGCGGGGACGACGCGCGCACCGAACGCAGTGCCCGGACCAGCCGCACGCATCGCACGTCCAAGACGGCGAAGACGACCAAGACGACCAAGACGTCCAAGTCGCACCGGAGTCGGAGAGATGGCGCGATGGACGGCAGTGAGATCCCCGAGAGGAAGAGCAGCAAGGGGTTCAGGGAGGCGGTCGACGACGGCGAGAGCGAGGCGGGCAGTCACCGCAGTCACCGGAGCCACAGGAGTCATCGGAGCGAGAAGACGGAGCACTCGTCCTCCTCCAAGTCCAAGCACGGCGAGAAGTCGTCGAGACGAAAGGAGGTCAAGGCTATC
Source organism: Xylariomycetidae sp. FL2044 (assembly GCA_022376275.1). NCBI lineage: Eukaryota > Fungi > Ascomycota > Sordariomycetes > Xylariomycetidae sp. FL2044. The sequence continues at coordinate 114,658 of JAJNOH010000053.1, read as the reverse complement.
GAGGACGGCCGCAAGGACCGCGAGAACTCGCTGGACGTGGTGATCCGACCCAAGAAGGATAGTATGCTGAAGTCCATGTTCAAGAAGAAGAAGGAGCACGAGGAGAGGGAGAAGGTGTCGGTCATGCGCGTGTAAAAAAAAGAACCATGTCTGTGTTGGTGCCACCCGAGGGGGTCAGGCGGGTACGAGTAAGTAATGATGATGTGTAGTTTTTACTGAGAAATATTCCCCCTTCATTCCGGAGCAGCGGAGCGAGTTCGATTGGATATTGATAGACGAGAAATGTGATCTTCACTCTCTACTTGTCAATTGTATATCTGCTGGCCCCCCGTGAGAGTGGTTTAAGTATCTTCTCCATTCATCCACTCGAGCCTGACTGTAGATACCTACCTAACAACAACATATTGGATGCCGGCGGCTACGATGAATCGTGTCGTAGCGGTGACAACAGGATTGATATTTATCACATATATTTACTTACTTTCGACGAAACGAGGGAATATCAATGGAAGCTCTGTGATGCTTGTTGCCCCTATTCTATGCTTATTTCCACTGCACTACAATGATTCCAAGGAAGAGTACATGTCGTTGGCGTCCAACGCAACACCACCGTCAAGCGCGGAGCCCATCTTCCGACCCCTTTCAGTCATGCCATCCACCTTGACATCAACATAAACCCTCTTCGGAATGAATAGGTGAAGCCATGTAAAGAAGGTTACCTGAAGCCAACCTTAGAAGTTGGAAGATTGTGATGATGGCGACGGGTGACAACTCGTGCGGAATACTTCCGCAATCTGTGGCCGCCCACGAAAACGACAGACATTAGGGGCACGTGAGAGACGTCTGTGTCTACCTAGGTAGGCTCCAAGCATATAGGAACAATACCTAGGGTCTTACTACAAACATGATTACTGTGTATGGTGTCTGGGCAGCGACTGACCATAGGTAGGAGATGTTTCACTCCAGAATGTTTCGTGCATTCGTCGAATCGTTCAGCTTCTTTTCTAGGACCGACTCCGCCACTCTGGGGATGCATAGGTATGGTCCGCTTTTACGAGGATCCCTTCCCCTGCTATTCTCAATTGCCTATTGCCTACGGAGTATTGCCTATTGCCAATGACATTGATTTTACCGCTTTTTTTTGAGCATCCTCCCGTTCTTATCATTAGTCAGACAAACGCGGAAGCAGGAAAAACCACAGGAATGCGTGCTGTGCCGACCAAGTCCCCGTGTTGGTGCATCGGGAGACTTTTGCGGTTGTTGGAAGACTTGTTTGTTTCAGATAACTGATCCCTCTATCAGACACGAGCAGTAGGCTTTGGTTTGATGCACCCAGCGCCCAGTGAGCCGGTGGCCGTAGCGCAAAGTAAAAGAAAAAAAAAGAAAAAAGCGAAATACCCGGAGTGAGAATATCACCCTGCACCTGATGGCACCCAGCAAGGGCTTGGAAACCAGGCAGCGCTGCGTGGTTGCCTACCCTGGCTGCTGCCAAGGGCGGTATACACCGGGAGCTCCACGTAGCATATGAATCCCAGTGCTTCGATTCGCCAGTTGGTGGACAGAGTGATCGGGATTCTTAACCCCTGAACGCCTCGACCCGTTCACATCCCGTTTCAAAGAAGCCCAATGGACCCTCGCCAGCATTTCTGACTAGAATAGCTACAGTGAGGCCCCAGTCCAGAGGTACGACCCCCTGGGAGGATGAAAACTTGTCAGGGGCCTGCAGGACAGCTCTTGTTTTACATAGCAAAGGAGGAAAGGCGACGACCGCTGACAAGTCGGTAATAATAAAATAAGGGGCACCTGAAGAAAGGCCTGGCCCCCCTCCTCAGCCCCTGCAGCTCGCGTGCATCCATTCGAGCTCGAGAGTGAGAATTGAGGTTTTTCAAAATCTATATTTAATGACCTCCATCTGTTCGCCCTTCGTCGTTTTCTTCATTCAGGCTGGCTCTGTTTGACAATCGCCACGTTCCTTGTAACAACAAGCCGATCTCAAGCCTTCGGTCACGATTAATTAACCAACGGTAATATCTGGGCTTCCTGTATCCATCGCGCAGCTGGAACTACCTTTCTTTCCCTCTCTTTGTCACATATACCAAATTAGCCATCATGGGCGAGGACGGCGGCATCAGCCATCACCATGGAGGAGCTAGCCATGCTGCTGGTGATGTGCCACCTCCATTACATGTGACGGTCAACGCTCAGAAGACTTCCACCGAGGAGACACAGGAACCATACCCGATGTCGCCAAGGCGCAACACGACGACACCGAACCCCTTCAGCCGCAAGAACACGAGCGTCGACCTCGATGATTACTTCGTAAGATTACCAAACACTCGTGACCTCCACATGTTGGCTGACCAGCTCGCAGCAAGGACCCCGCGATATCGCCAAACACTCCAAATGGCCCCTGTTCCTGCAACTTCACGGAAGCATCCTCCCCAAGATGATCGTCCCGCTCCTGATCGTGGGCGCCTGGGCGAGCTTGATCACCTGCATCTCGAAACTCGTTCCCGGTGTAGACCTCGGCATCGACTCGATCCTCCTCACCATCACCGGTTTCGTCGTCGGTCTCGGTCTGTCCTTCCGAAGCTCGACCGCATACGAGCGATACGCCGAGGGAAGAAGATACTGGGGTCAGCTGATCCTGACCTGCCAGACGATGGGCCGTGTCTTTTGGCTACACGCGAGGGAGCGTCCCGATAACGTCAAGAAGGATCTGCTCGGAAAGATGTAAGTCGAGTGACCATAGATGTTCTCCCCATGCATGTGGAATACCGTAGCATCTGACACCTGCCCCAGCACGGCTATGAACCTCCTCGTGGCGTTCGCCACCTCCCTGAAGCACAAGCTGCGATTCGAGCCGTACACGAACTACGAAGATCTCTCGGAGCTGATAGACCACCTCGACACCTTCGCCAAGCAGGCTACGGAGGAGACTCTGAACAAGCCCAAAGGGCCAGGGCTGTTCAAGGTGGTCGGTGAGAACCTGGGGCTGTCGTTCGCCCAGTCGAATCCCCGCAAGGCCATGAAGCGAGCTCAGAGCCCCCTGGGCAACCTCCCGCTCGAGATCCTGTGCTACCTGACGGCCTACGTCGATGAGCTCTGCCTCAACGATCAGCTCCCCATCGGAATGCAGGTGACTGCCGCTTGTAAGTAAACCCTCATCCTCCCTATGAATCCACCAGTATCCTCTGGGGTCGGTTATGCCAACAACTCGTTATAGATAACGGCCTCGGTGCGCTCAACGATACCATGGTCAACGTGGAGCGGGTTCTCAACACGCCGCTCCCCGTCGCGTACGCCATCGCTATCTCTCAGATCACGTGGCTCTACGTGTTCCTCCTGCCGTTCCAGCTCCTCAGCTCCCTCGACTGGGTAACGATCCCGGCCACGCTGGCGGCCTCGTACATCATCCTCGGCATCTTCTTCATCGGCCACGAGATCGAGAACCCGTTCGGCAACGACGTGAACGATCTGCCTCTCGAGCTCTTTTGCCAGCAGATCGTCCTCGACCTCGAGACCATTACCTCGCGTCCTAAGCCTCGCTTCGAAGACTACGTCGAGAGCGCGCGCAACAAGGTCATGTTCCCTCACTCGGACTCGAGCTACGGCGTATGGAAGCAGCGTCCCGAGGCGGCTATCCGCTCCGCGCTGCGCAAGAGGCCTTACGCGGCGTTTGAGGCTCATGATAGGGCGATCAACTCGCGAGCTGAGAAAGGACCTACTCAAGTATAGGACCGGACGTAGCTCTTCTCTTTTTATCCGCTGCTTCGACGTCGGAAATGTTTCGTTTCGGTGACGAACGTGTGCAGTATTTTTTTCTCACGACGCGATCCTATCTCGTCTTATTTCGTTGTAATCACTTTCTTGGAAAGGGGGACAGGAGTTCAAACATCTAGCGCGTTGTTTTTTCTTTCTTCGTGGCATTCGGCTGGTTTGAAGCATGTGAAAAGGCAGACACAAAAGGGGTACATAGGTGAAGAGATCGCTTTTCAAATTCAAATCAAGTAACAGTCTCTGTATCATTACAGTACTCCTATGCTTAGGCAGCTAGCCGTGTGCTAAGGAAGATTCGCCCCTGATTGCGGTAATCACGGAACACTAAAGGCGTCGGCGCCCCGATACCTTTACCAACCTTCAGGATGACCCATCCCCTTTAGCCTTATTATATTCCCTGAGGAGTCCTTTAGCCTGACTATCGTCCATTACAGAAAGAGTCCTCAACTCACGATAATTCTCAGAAGAGGGATTTGAAGACATGTAAGCAGATCCACGGTACGCTTATGGTCTTCTCCAAATCGATAATTGTGACCTTCCCAATGCTACAGCTTGGAGATTCCCTATTTCATCTGGCATGCTCTACGAACGCTGCTTCATACGCTCGCAATGCACCCCACTCACGGGGAGCAAGTCACTAGAGTCATGTTTCACTCGGCATAAAGATTCGAGGATTCATTCCTAGCAGCAATATCGAGCTTTGATTACCAATAGCGATCCGCAATGTAGAAGAAAAAGTTTCTCTATGTTAGTTATTCGTAGTCTTAAGTACACAAGACCATTCTGTATCCAATTTCAATCGTCAAGCTGCTTGAATAGGCGAAGAGGTTTAGCAACCCGCATAAACACATACCCTCTCTAACTCGAGGCGCATAATCTTCGACATTAACATATGCGTCACGATTCCGACAGTACGACTACCATCACCCTTCAGCATCTGCTCGCCTGAAATTTTCATTTCCATTACGGCACGGGACAGGAGTATAGAAAGAATGGCTCAGGCTCTAAGTGGTGGGAAATATTCTGCCAATGACGTCCAGCACGGAAGACCACATGTCGGTACTGACCAGCGATCCTTGAGATCGTATTTTCAGAATCGTCCATCCCTCTCGGAAGGGGTGCCATGAACGGGGATCCATCTCCGGGGCTCGGCTCACCTTCGTTGGTGGACGGACACGAAATTAGACCCCCGCTCAAGGGTGCCCGTCCCCCTGTATTCTACCCCTGCACGCACTCTATCTCCGGCCGGGTCCCTGCCATCTGATCCCATCGTAGAATTGTTTAGGTAGTATGCTCGCAACGCAGCCTCACTGGCGTGTCTCAAGGCCGGAGAAATGTCGATTCGAGCGACTGGGCAGGGAGGCAGGCAGGGAAGTATCTGAGCCAACATGATTAAATAGGCGGTGCTGCCAGCTTCAACCTGCTGTTCTCCCCGAAGAGTTGGACGTTCTTATCCGCTCCTTGTCTGTCGTTTATTCAATATGTCGCTCTCCATGCTGGCCGTGATTCTCTTCGCCTGGCTGGCACCAGTGCTCGCCATTACTGTTAGCGAGGGCGACGGCTCCATCACAGTCGATACCGAGAGCAGCTACGGATTCTCCACGACGATCAGCACCTCCTCGTGCGACATCACCTCCCTGTACTACTTCGGCGTCGAGTACCAGTATTCCGGAACCTACAGCCACATCGCGTCCGGCCTGGGGTCCGCCACCGTCTCCCACAGCACCAGCGGCAACAATGTGATCGTGCAGTGCGTCGCCAGCAGCAGCGATTTCGACCTCACCCACTACATGGTGTTCGTGGACGGTGCCAACGACATATGGATGGGCACGTACACCAACAGCGAACCCGCCATTGGCGAGCTGCGGTTCATCTTCCGCCTCACGACCCTCGAGTCCGCGTACCCGTTTGGCGACGTCTCCAACACCGAGGGCGGCTCCGTCGTGGAAGGGTCGGACGTCTTCCTAGTGAACGGCGAGACCCGCAGCAAGTTCTACTCGTCCGAGCGCTTCATTGACGACGACGTCTACTGCGCCACCGACTCGGGCGCCTCGGTCCACGCGTGCTGGGTTCGGCCGGACAACAAGGCGACGGAGAAGAGCTCCGGCGGCCCGTTCTTCCGCGACATCGACCTGAATTGGGGCGGCGACTACCACTCCGTCACCTACTACATGAACTCGGGCCACGTGCAGACGGAAGACCGGCGGCAGGGCTTCAACGGGCCCTACGTCTTCTCCTTCACGCGGAGCGGCATTCCGAGCGCCAGTGCCTATGATTCGTCCTTCTTCGACGACCTGGGCCTGCTGGGCTATATGGGCGCGTCCGAGCGCGGGACCGTCACAGGAACGGCGACGGGCGTCTCGAGCGATCTCCCCATCGTGCTGCACTGGTACAACGACGACTATCAAGGTTGGGCCTACGCGTCGTCCTCGGGCGCCTTTACGTCCCCGGCTCTCGTGGCGGGCACCTACACCATGGCCCTCTACCAGGACGAGTTCCTGGCCGGCTCGTCCTCTGTCACCGTGACGGCGGGCGGCTCGACGACGGCCGACATCGCGGCCAGCAACGAGATCATCACCGACGCCCACACGACCGTCTTCCAGCTGGGCGACTACGACGGGCAGCCCACCGGCTTCCTGAACGCGGACAACCAGCTGCGGATGCACCCCTCGGACAGCCGCATGGCGGACTGGGCCCCCGGCACCGTCGCGTCCACGGACGCGTCGGCCTTCCCCATGGCCATCTTCAAGAGCGTCAATGACGGCACGGCCATCTCGTTCAGTCTCGACAGCGCCGTCAGCAGCGAGGCGACGATCCGGATCGCGACGACGCTGTCATTTGCCGGCGGTCGACCGCAGGCCACCGTCAACAGCTACGCGTGCGATGCCCCTGCCGCTCCTACCGCGATCGACAGCCGCGGTGTCACCAGAGGCGCGTACCGCGGCTACGGCGACGTCTATGACTGCACCATCCCCGCCGGCACGCTGGTGGCTGGCGATAACTCGGTGACCATCAACGTCATTTCGGGAAGCAGCGGGGATACATTCCTGAGCCCCAATGTGGTAAGTAACTGCGTTCCGTGCGACCGTTTTGATTTGGATCATGTGCTGACTTGCGGGATAGGTCTTCGACGCCATCGAACTGTTTTATTGAGTTTGAGTCAGGCTAAGCCTGCCAACCTTCGTGTATATATTATCATTCATTGTAAAAAGCAGAAGAGCAGTAAATATCATAAGACAGTGACAGTGACGTCTGAGTACGGTTTTCCTCTCAGCTCTGCGTGCTCTGTGTATGCGGCATCGTGATTACCCCTGAATGATGACGTTGGGACTCGAAGGGTTTAGTTCACCTGGGCAGTCTCAACCGGCTCATCAATTACCGACGTATTTAACTCTTTGTCTAGGGCATGAACACTCTCTTATCATTACGTATTAAAGGTTCAGACCTAACGTGTCCCTCCATAAGTAAGGTCGAATGTAGCAAGTTGTGGCTTCTCTCGTCGGTTTGCTCATACAGTCGCAATGAATTGCCCACAGGTGATGGTTACTTATCTGTCGCCTGCAAGCCCAGATATCTCGCACTCGACCCTTGTCGCCATCTTATACCTAGGTCTAGGTTCTCAGTTGAGGTCTAGGCATATATGTACCTACTTATGTAGGTAATGTTATATCTTGATGTGTCCTACTCATGCAGTCGTGAACTCACAGCACTCACGCCTCACGGATCTACAGTTTGTCGCCCTCACCACTGTCAGTACTCGGCCAAGAAGCATCATGTTTCGACAATTAAGCCACTGACATCTCCATCGGTTTCGGCTCCAACAAAACTTTCAAATTCTCATTATGATACACAGCCATTTGATGACAAGACAACATGGCAAGGGGTTCAAGGAAACGAGGCAAGAAAGTCGACTACAGAGAACGATGGCCGACTGTCCAGACGTTAATCGAGCGTTCTCAACTCTCGAGCTTCGAGTCACACAACCAGACGTCGAGGCGTAGATCGCTGCGGGTCAAGGCACTCGACGCCATCGCCGCGCCGCTTCTCTGGATGAACATCAAGCTGGAAGAATGGCAAGACGAGATCGATCATCGGGTCGAGTTGATCCAGTCGCGGCAAGAAGAACGATCCAACCCTTCCAATGAGACAGGCACGACGAGGTCGGGCATCCTTGTCCCAGAACCAAAACGTGGCAAGCCAGGCAAAAGCACACATCCGTACGATACGGTAACAGGTCAGACCCCGGGGGCACGGCAGGATGATAGAGGGAGTACTGAGCAGGAGGAGCCTGCAAAACCGGCAGTGGAGCGCAAACGAAGCCTCATAGATTTGTTGCGAAAACCGGCAAAACCGAAAGCGACACCTACAAGAGTTCGAGACAGCCCTGCGTCCAACGCGACGGTTCATCGGTCTACACCAGTCGAGCAGATGGGATCCCAATCACAACCAGCATCTCGAGCCGGAGGCAAGATAGCCTTTCACTAGGCACGAAACACAGACCGCTCTTCGCCTCGTTCTGTTCAAACGGCCCCTCCCCATGTAGACGAACCACCGATAGCGGAAAAACCGGAAGAGAAGTCGAAGAGGGAAAAGAGAAGGCGTTGGTCATTCTAGAAGAAGAGGCACGCTGTACGAAAAAAGGGCCGACGAGATCTGCCACTTCGAACAGAGCCAACTGCTCCGGATCACGATGAAGCGAGGAGTGTGGCAGCATCGGCCAAGGTAGCAAGCACATCGAAGAGCACCGGGGACCGTAGAACAAGTGAACACGGCAGAGCCGCTCCGCAGGCTCTTAATCTACCTCTGCGAAGCGAGAGACGCAGGAGGTCCGGGACAGAAGCATCAGGCAAACGCACGGATACCTCTCATCCCCGGACGGGCACATCAGGCACTCCGCCAACCCCTCAACTTGGGTTGCTTGAACTACTGAGGCGACAGCTATCGCCGGCGGGGATCAGATCGAATGCACACGCCTCGTCGGAGTCGAGCCCAAGAAAGAGGTACAGCACGAGCACCTCGTCACCTCGGGACCGAGTCCACACTCCCCATTCTCAGCCTGGTCATGCACGCGAGCCGAGACCACCGGTCCATAGAGATTTCGCACAAGAGAGCGAACACGTTCGAACGCCGGTCTTTCTACCTCGCTTCCTCGGCGGCGGTGGCGGATCGGGCTCGAGAAAGACGCCGCCGTCCCCATCTCGGAGTCTACTATCCTTGGAGATACACAGCTCGTCGGCCAAGATATCACCGCTCCCATCTCCGGAGCCCGGAAGACCCCATGTGGACATGGAGAGAATGAGGTCGTGGATGGCGAGTTGGGGAGGAGCAAAGGGGCAGGCAGATACCGGGCCATCAGACGCGCAAACTGTCCCAGGGGGCCCATCTCAAGGAGAACAGGCGCCCATGCGGAGTAGGGCGACGAGATTGAAGACCTCTCGGAAGTCCAAAGGGCAGGAATCGGGAAGCGGGAATGATGGCTCCTGAGCTATGTATGGCTCTGAAGGGATGAAGTCTCCACGGTGGTGCATGATACGGATACGCCAGGGCATAGGAAATAGGACGGGTGTACCGGGTAGAGAGCCATGCCACGGTAGAACCCCATACTTTAGTGAGTAGACGAAATACGTATTAGACAGCATCGATAATACAAGTCTAATCCAGTGTAAGGTTGCCTTCTGTCGAGCTTCATGACTTGTTCCATATCTACTTGACCTAGGTACTTGCCGCCCCTTTTCGACGCCTGATGATCGTTCAGGTTGAGAGGCACCCTTAGATATCGAATAGACAGGGTAGGCGTTGTATGGTCCATAAGGATATTGGACTAACGATGATGATGGTGGGGGAGGGAGAAAAGCAGAAAGAGGGGCAGAGGCCGCGGGGCAACGAATAGAGGGGCATAGAGGGGCAGACTAGAACGAAAGTGCCGAGCCGAGTCCGCCGTGTCGGGAGTACCGGAGGTATCGTGAATACGATAGAACCGCCGAGCATAATATTTCGGGATAACAGGGGGAAGAAACGGGTTAGAGAAATACACTTTTCAAGCCGATTCATAGGTATAGAAGGCATAGGAAATAGCGGACTAATAGTCGTGGGTTAACATTTCTTATCCCGGTGAGTCTGAGTACCTCGGTACCCCTGTGACCAACAGGTACCTATCCGTGGAGGTTTTGAATTCGAGGTCCCCTGACGCTACCTGTAGCAGCTTTGCGTAGCGCGTGTCAATGGATCTGATCTGTAAAATCTTGTTAGTGATATCATGGCCGTGGGTACCTGGACTCCTAGAGCGGTCGTCACGTCCACCGAGACAGCGAGGTATTTACTACGGCATACTTCCATATAAATACGCCTATTCCCCTTACAACTGACACCTTGGAAACTCCCGTATCACCATACCGCCATTGCCCATCAATTGAATCATAAACCAATTCAACTACTCGATCCCGAAAGAAAATATCCCAAAAAAAACCTCGAAATGGCTTCTAACGCTCCAGGAAAGTGCTGTGTCGTTGGCGTCAAGCACGAGTGAGTCTCCCCCCAAGACCTGCGTCATCATGTCTCACACCTCTGCCTCTGTCTCCGTTTTTCTATATCTTCCCAGAAACCTGCCCAAATACTCGAAAGCAAATCGAGAGATAGAGGGACACAGAGAGAGACACCGCTAACATCCCCCCCAGCGGCCAAACCACCGGCACCGACATCAAAGTCGGCAAATACGATGCGTACCTCGCGACCCCCGACCCTGCCAAGGCGCACAAGGATGCCGCGATCCTCTACCTGCCCGACGTGATCGGCATCTGGCAGAACAGCAAACTGATGGCGGACCAATACGCTGCCAACGGCTACCTGTGCCTGATCATCGACCTGTTCAACGGCGACGCCCTCTCGCTGAACCGCACCGAGGGTTTCGATTTCATGAAGTGGCTGACCCAGGGAAGCACCGGCGACAACCCCCACACCAAGGAGGCCGTCGACCCCATCGTCGAGGTGGCCATCAAGTACCTCAAGGAGGAGAAGGGTGTCAAGAAGCTCGGCTCTGTTGGGTACTGTTTTGGTGCTAAGGTACGCTGGCCCGAAAACCACATTGCTGCTCCCCGTTCCCATATACCTCCATGTATATCATCCCAAACATCGACTAATCTTTTACCCCCTAAAAAAACAGTACGTAGCCCGCCACTACAAGAACGGGATCCAGGCCGGCTACTTCGCGCACCCCTCCTTCGTGGACGAGGACGAGTTGGCCGGGTTCAAGGCGCCCCTGTCCATCTCGGCCGCCGAGACGGACGAGATCTTCCCGGCCGAGAAGCGGCACAAGTCGGAGGAGATCCTGGCCAAAGGCGGGCAGCCCTACCAGATCAACCTGTACTCGCAGGTCGTGCACGGGTTCTCGGTCCGCTGCGACACGAGCAAGAAGGTCGAGAGGTTCGCCAAGGAGCAGGCCTTCATCCAGGCCGTCACCTGGTTCGACTCGTGGCTGCTGTGACTCGGGGACGATGAGGATGGAGTCAGGGAGAGGGGGAGGCTGTGAGGTTGGTGGTTTGAAAAAAAAATAGTGGGGTAGGATGTATTACCATAATGAGATATGAGGAAGAGAAAGAAAGAAAGAATTCTTTTTTAGACAAACCAAGTCTACACCTGAATGAGTAATGAGTGCTTCGTGTCAGATGGTGCTTAATTCGTCATAGTGTCTAATCAGCTCGTATAGAAAAAGGGAGCCCTAGCCAAAGACGTGCCCCAAAACAGAGACATGGGTACAGGTAAAATACAGCAGCCAGTCACTTCCACATACTGTAGTCGTTGCGAGTTGGTGTCCATTTGAGATACGACGAAAAATAGGGCTCTCTTGGCACCGTCTAATGAAGCCGTCGGGATCATCAGACATCAGGCATCAGTCTCCAGTAGTAAATATATAGAGATATATTTTGTTGGAGCCTTCGATAACCTAAACCTCCTCCCCCTCCCCGCTCTTCTCCTTCACCGCTCTCAACTGGCTCTGCAACCCCTTTTTATCGATCTGCATAGCCCTCTCGATCTCCCTCTCCTGCTCCCGGAGGGCCGCCTTGGAGTGCTCGAGCTGCCTTCTCTGCCGCCTCTTCTCCTCGGCGACGGCCCGCTCGCGCTCCTCGAGCGCCTTCTCCCGCTTCCGCCGGCTCTCTCTCGCCTTCCGGGCCGCCTCGTCCTCCTCCGCCTCGGCCGCCGTCGGGGGCGGGCCCCGGGTCTGGATGTACGCCGCGACCAGGGGGTCGCGTGTCGCCGCGTCGACGCTGATGTACCGCACGTCGGCCAGCACCTGGCTCGGCAGGTTCTCCATGAGCGTCTGGTTGTTCAGGTCCCGCGCCGGCACGCTCTTCAGCAGCGCCGTCAGGTCCTTCTTGAGCGTGTCCAGTGGTAGCTTGAGCCTGCCGATGTACTCGCGGTACCATCTCTCCCGGTCGCGGTCGGTCAGGGACGTGTCGCGCATGGGCCCCTCCTTCTTGTACTTACGCCTGAACTCGGGCCAGTAGAGCTTCGGGCTGGCCTTCTGCTGCAGGAAGGCCATGTAGGGTATCCTCGGGTCTTTCCTCTCCTCCTTCGCGCGCTGCTCTTTCAGGACCTGAATCTTGTCGCGACTCCACTGCTCCCAGACGTCTTTGCGCGCCTTCATGGTGCCGAGGACGGTGTATCTCGGGTCGTCGAAGACGCGACCCTCTTCGATCAACTTCTCCCATGGCGAGTAGGGGTTGATGCCGTAGTCATTCAGTAAGTCCTTGAATAGCTCGGCCGCATCCTCGTCGGAAATAGGCACCCCTTCGGCGCCTTCTGGCCAGGAGTCGGGGTCACCATCGTCGTATTCGCCAGGATCCAGCCCGTACTCCTCGCCCATAGCCTGTAATTGGAAGGCGATGTCGTCTTCGTTGAATTCAACCGGCATCTCATCTACGGGGTCTTCCGTACGCTGTCGTTTGGAGGGATGTTCATCGTCGCCGTCCTCTTCTCGGGGTGCACCTCCGTCGCCTTCACCCTCCTCACCTTCGTCATCCGTGACCTCGACTTCTTCTTCGTCAGAGCCTAGCTCTACTTGTTCTTCCTCTTCTTCCACGGGCGCCGTAGCTTCTTCGGATCCTGCGCCTCCGGCTTTCTCTGCCTCGGCTGCTTCGTCTAAGCCGGCCTTATCCTTGATCCCCTTGATGTCCAGCTCAAGAACCCCCTGCATGATCTTCTCGGGAATTCGCCAGTAGCTCTTGTTCTTTGTCGGGTTGTAGACGAAGCGCCGGCCATACTTGGTATAAACTAGTATCCATGGTTCATGGCCCGGGATAGGTATCTTGGACTTGGGCTTGTCTGTCGGTTGGGGACGGGGTCTGTCCCTTCCGTCGCCCGGTCCACGGTGGCCGCCGCGACCACGGTGACCAAAGCCGGGGGCTTGCCTCTGTTGCCGGGCAGGATCATACTGGGCGAGAAAGGCGTTGGCGGCGGCGGGATCGGAGAGCTGGGGTACGGCCGAGTATTGGAAGAAGCTGGCATGAGGATTGTTTGGTTGAGCTGGAGGTTGAGGTGCGACGACTTGCGGTTGTGCGCCTGGGCGTTTATATGTCGACTCTTTGGTGGTCTCGTTATAGTAGTAGGTATGGCCCGTCGGGGCTTTATGTTCTGTCCACCCTGGAGGCAGGGGCGTAGGCACATTCGCCGAAGGCTTGTATGTTGATTTCAACATGGTGTCGCGGCTCGCTGACACTGGATATGCAACGACGGGCTCGGGGATTGGTGTCAAGTTTGGCGTATCTTGAGCATTCAGTCGGAATACGCCGTGCTGATGAATCCGCTAAAGCTGGCGCGCGGCCGATGTAGTTGAAGATCTCGAGATCTAGTACGATGGCGCCGGTGGAGTTGTGTGTGTTCATAGTGGACGAAGTGTGTTTGACGAAAAGTTCCAAGCCCGAGGTTGATGGCGATGGCGGCGGCGGCGCGTGGATCCACCGACTTGCCGATACGACGCCCAGTACAGTACTCCATACAGCTGCACTTCAAAACACCGGCCCCCTGTAAGTAGCACCTGAGTCGGAGCCTGGCACGTACTAAACCGCCTATGGTACTCCCTGCTCCAGGCTGTGAGAACCGGTAAGGAGCTCCCCTAGCTGCCTTAGGTGGGTATTTCCTAGGTACCTACTACCTGGGTAGGTACTTGGATACCGGTACTTGGAAGCTTTTTGCATTCCACGGGGCCAGTATCCGTATCGTCACCATAGCTAGCGCAGCCTCAAAAACGTCAGCTTCATACCACAACTATCACTTCTCCCTTGTTTTCTTCTTTTCTTTTTTCTTCTTGCTTCCTTTTCTTCAATCTGCCATCTCCGATCTACTTCACACCTGATACGGTTAATTGCCCCTGGAAATGCTGTGGGCTACGTTCAAAGCTATACGGAACCGGTGACTGGCAACAATGGCACCCACAGGTCGCTCCCACAGTGACAGTCGTGGAATACTGGCCTCGGTTTTCCGATTCTGGAATGTACGTATTCTCTTTGCCCTCACACATCGCTGACCGTGGTCCATCTGACTTCTTCCTTGGTAGCACTCGTATGCGCCCGACTATGTAGGGTTCGTTGGTCTCGTGACGGCCTACCTCCTTATCCAATTCTTCGTCGAGCCCTTTCATCGCATGTTCTTCATCAACAATCTGAACCTCGCCTTCCCCCATGCCCAAGTCGAGCGAGTCCCCGTCTGGCTGAACGTCATCTACGCCGCCTTTCTACCGCTCTGCCTTGTCCTGATCTACAACAGCCTGACCCGAGCCTCCTTCCATAAGCACCACAGTACCATCTTGGGCCTCGCTATCGCCCTGATTCTCGCCTCCTTCTTATGCGACATCGTCAAGAATACTGTGGGCAGGCCCAGACCCGATCTGATTGCCCGATGCAAGCCGGTGCGTGGCACCAAGCCCGATGTCCTCGTCACCATCAACGTCTGTACCGAGACAGACCACCACACACTTCACGACGGCTGGCGATCGTTTCCGTCCGGCCACTCGACCTTCTCCTTTAGTGGCCTGGGATATCTTGCTTGTTTCCTCGCGGGCCAGTTGAGGATCTTCCGTGATAAGAAAGATCTCGGCCGATCGTTGGTATGCCTCGCCCCTCTGGTGGGAGCCGCGATGATCGCCATCAGTCGGTGTCAGGACTACCGCCACGACGTGTATGATGTCTGTGTAGGGTCACTGCTGGGGATCACGGTTGGGTTTTGGAGCTACCGGCGATACTGGCCGAGACTGAGTAGTCGCGATTGCCAGGAGCCATACCCGACGCCCGGGACGGAGATGGAGGACAGAGGCATTGGTGGGGGATGGAGGCGAGTGCGTGACGAAGAGGAAGGGGGTCCTATGTCGGGTCGGAATGCTGGGTATGAGATGGTCAACCTGTCAAGAAATCCTAGCTGACGTTTACGTGCCAGATGAAATGCGATCACGGGGTGCAATTCTTAGCAACAAACACATGGCTAATTTTCGATCCTAACTCGCTGGATTCTAACTCGCTGGATTCTAACTCGCTGACGACAATTCATTGGCACGGACGTCGTCGTCGTAGGATACACGTGTGACGATGCCGACTCGATTATCAAGTTCAAACACCCTACATACTAAGTATATACCATACACGGAGTTGCTCTCTGTTTGATTTTTTTTTTGATAATATTCATTAGGTATATATGTCTGCGAGGAGTGCTGGACGTTGTTTTATATACCTTACGTACGTATCAAGAGACAACTAACACGAAGAAGAGAAGTCGTGGGAAAATCATACTTCTGCTTCGAGGCCACCATGTGTGTAAATGGGTGTGGGCACTGGCTACCGTTGAGCAGTTGATCGACTCCTTGATTGCTTCCTCTTCCCGTGTGGCTTGCTGCAAATCCGAGTTGGTCTAACTGCATCCGCCTGCTCGTGCAGGGACGAGAAGGGCGAGTCTTCATGAGAGATTCACGCGATACCATACAGAATTATATGGCGGCGTGTGAACTCGAGTGCAAACGCCGCTTTGGCCAATCCCCCCACCTCCAGCCCCCCCTAAAACCTGCAGTGCCAGGGGGGTCCAATAGCTTACCTACTCTTGACTTAGATAATGCTTGTTAGTGCTATCGCGGCATGTCGTCTTATTGCTTAACATTCACTATGTCTCTGTCGAGTCTGCTCAAAGTCCATACTTGATATATCATTTCTGGTCCAGTCCCGAGAACAAGGCACCTCGAGCTCTCTTCCGTTTGTTAACCTACCTCACTTTTAACGCGGCCCTCTCTCCCTCTCATCTTCCCTCTCTCCCTCTCATCTTCCCTCTCTCCTCTCATCTCTCCTCTCTTCTCTCTCGTCTCCCAGGCTCTTTCCTCTCCATCGTCTCTCTCATCCTCTGCCATACCAAATCTTGATATTGATAGTAATTCTGAACACCCAAACATACTCCCCATCCTGTATTCTCATACCACCAATCCTGACGACCGTCTGAGGCTCACTACCCCCTGTCCAGTTAGACACTGTTCTCACCCCTTTGTTGAATCGGTACCCTGATCTCCTTCTTTCGTACTCGCCGCTGTCACAACCGTCACGATGACCCGTCGTCTTCGCTCGGTCAAGCGTGAGGTAGGCGAGGGCGTTGCACCTTCCACTGAGCCAGATGTGTTCCCGGCCTTGGCTGCCATGGGACCACCTTCTTACCCTGCGTCGAGGGCCACACCTCGAGACGATATGACTGATGTCCGTTCCATCTTTTCTCGCTCTCATGCTCGTGAGTATTACCTTCCCACCGGGTCAGATCGGATCCCCTCACTGACAGTACGCCTCCTCGCTGCTTAGCCAGCGCCGAGACCAGGTTGCACAGAGAAGACGACCAGGACAGACCGCTGTGGATGGAGACGAGAACCCGGGGTAGTATGGGCCAGAGGAGTTCCCCCTCGACCCAGAATCTCGACGGCAGCTTCGCCCAGCGGAGTTTCGCACCCACCTTCACCGACATTGGCGAGAAGCTCAAGGCTTGCAACGACACCCTCGGGGATCTCCAGAAGCTCGGCATCTCTCATGTCGCAGCCCTGCCCGAGCTGGTTCTCGTCGGTGATCAGTCGGCCGGAAAGTCCAGTCTGATGTCGGGTCTGGCCAAGGTCAACCTTCCCCGAAGTGCCGGGGTTGGTACCCGATGCCCCCTCCACATCAGACTCATCAGCAGCAGCAATGACCGTTGGTCTTGCACTGTGTCCCTCCAGCAGGACTACGACTTCCGTCCTTCGGGCCGAATCAAGGTCACAGATGTCACCCGGAATAACCCGTTCCCCCCGTGGGTGAAGAAATCGCACCGCGATACCAAGATGTTCAAGACCATCTTCGAGCCCAGCGAGATCGAAGAGGTCTTACGCTGGGCACAGATCGCGATCCTCAACCACAACCATAGCCATGAGGATTTTATACCTGGTGAGGGCGCTGTTGCCAAGGAGACTGAGCTGAGCGTCGCCGCTAGCGAGACCGAGGCTCAGTTCTCGCCCAACATCGTGGCATTGGAGATCAAGGGCCCCAAACTGCCCGACTTGAGCTTCTATGATCTACCGGGGGTCTTCATGTCACCGTCCCATGAAGACGACAAGTATATCGTCAAGGTAGTTGAGAACCTCTCGCGCGAATACATTCGTCGGGAGAAAGCCATCATCATGTGGGCCACGCCCATGAACGCGGACGTCGAGAACTGTATCGCGTTGAACATCATCCGCGAGCTGAAAGCCACGGACCGCACGATCGGCATCATGACGAAGGCTGATAAGCTCCCGGCCGATAGCGAGGCGCAGTGGCTGGCGATGTTTCAGGGGATGAAACATCAAGTCGGTCACGGCTACTTCGCCACCTCCCGGCCCCCTGACGAAGACCTCGAGCGTGCTACAGAGTGCGAAGAGCGTTTTTTCGCGCGCGAGAGCGACCCGTCCTGGCCTGAAGAGTTCGGAGGCTTCAACGATCGGTGCGGTGTGCAACTCCTCCGCGAGTACATATCCGCCCAGCTGGGCGAGGCCTTCTCGCGGAGCTTGCCTTCCATCAAGACCAAGGTGCGCCAGGCGATTATCGACGTCGAGCGGCAGCTGTTGGATCTTCCGGAGCTCCCTCGGAACGTGGAACATGAGGTGAAAAAGAGCCTGTACCAGTTCCGGGAGAGCATTAAGGCTGCTATTGACGATCCGCGATTTACGTCGCAGTGGAACACGTTGAACCGGCAGTTCCGGGCCTGCATTCTCCGGATGAAGCCGACGTGTCAGGTCAAGGAGCCGGAGACCATGACTATCGAGCTATCCGACGCCGATAGTGAAATCTCCACCCCCGCTTCCAAGCGTCCCCGGCCCAACGACTCTACGGTAAGAGGGCTTCACGGCAAACGACAGCGTCAGGATCTCCCAACCACGCCGGTCAAGAGAGAAGATGCATCTGCATCTGCAGCGTCATCGTTTCGTGTCCCGTCGGCGGCAGAGGCCTCACCTGCGCCGTCGGTCTCGGACCCCGGTCCCTTCACTCGGTATTTCGGACTTGGTCGTCTCGCGTTGGACATCAAGGATATCCGAAGTGAGATCGTCGGGAAGAGGCGACCCGGTAAACCCCAAAACTCGGCACCTGAAGACGTCGAAGAGAGCATGTGCCTCGATGCCGTCAAGAAGTGGGAGGGACCACTAGACACGTACATCAACAAGACGGGCGAGCTTCTCTCGACGGTTACCCACGAGGCCCTGGTGACGTCTCTGGGGTCCATGCGCCGCCGCGTCATCTTCCAGAGGTGCGAGAAGATCCTCGCGGAGTTCATCAAGGAGTTGCTGGTCGACCAGGAAGGCCGTCTAGCCGAGCTATTCGAATCGGAATGCTACCAGACCTTCTCCATTAACCACGACGCCTTCAACACCTACAAGTCTAAGGAGCTGGAACATCTTAAGCGCGTCAGGGGGATCTACCGTCTGAAGGCGCTCGCCAAAATCGACTGGAACTACACCGTGAGGAGGCTGGAAGACATGTCGGACAAGGAGAAGAGCGACGAGCGCAACCAGCTGAACGCGCACCTGGCCAAGGCCGGCGAAGATCCGTTCGAGACGGAGATCGGCGTCGCCGCCTACGTGCGCGGGTACTACATGACGGCGGCGACCCGGTTCGTCGAAGCCGTGGCGATGAACGTTAGCTCCAACCTGCTCCGCGTAATCAAACAGCCCGACTCGTGGGACCAGACGGGCTTCAACGGGTACCTGAGGGCGAGGCTGCCGATATCCGACACCCACGGTACGTGTGTCCAAATGAAAAAAATATATACCCAATACCAATCTACCGATGATATATCGTGACTCTGACTCTAACTATTCTGCCGTAGACCCGCACCTCTTCGACACACTCATGGAGGAAGACGAGAATACGGCGCAGCAGCGCAACCGCCTGAAACAGACCATGGAGGAGCTTTCGCGGGCCATGGAGAGCATCATCGACTTGAACTCGTCGAATGGTGCCAGTTTCAGCCCGCCTGGCCGCAATGGCATGGTTATTGATGACGAGGAGGATGATGGCGTGGTGTGAGGATGGGTCTCGTTGCACTTATCTTCGTGACCGGGTGGAAGCCCTCAAGGTTTCTTCCTCCCCCTTTTTCGGAGAGAACTTTCTGAGAAGGAATTTTTTACGTATTGGTCGTTTTCTGCAGTCCGGCGACAGTGAAGCGTATTTGGCGTGAGACATTGGATCTTTCATTGGGGATCTTTGCAATATCCGGTTTGCTGTTTTGATCCGACAGGACCCTATCTACTCATATCCGAGTATCAAATCTCTCTTCCTCTGTGTGTATCAAATAACAGCTGGCTCGGTCGTGTACTCGGAAAACGGAAAATGGACAACAAAAAGAAAGGGCGGATTAGCAGGAGGATATAGTCTCGACACCGGGTAGTCATTGTGCTGGTTCTTGTTCGAGGCGTCTGGAAACAACCTGCTGGACAGCTAGTTGCAACTGAATCATAGCTCAACACTATTCTTCTGAATTCTTGCTGTTATCATCGTGCGATAACCATCAAGAATTCTATCTCAGATCAAGGCTCATGAAGGGATCGTTTATCCTTGTCGTCTAATACTTATATCACTGTGATTTTAAGAGGCATAGTGACACTATGTGCCACCCGATGGCGCCCTCTCAGCCCCCGAGTGAATAGGACATCATTTTTCATACACGCTTGGGACGAAGGGTTTTAGAGATTGAATTCTCGTTGCTTTCTATTCGCTCGCTTGAGGAAACTAGATCAGGTCATCATTTAGAAAACGATTCCCGTCCCACGGTACCACGGTCCCACGGTAACTCGTGACAATATCATAGGTATGCTCAACCCACCATGGCGATCTCGCTTGTCTCTTCGTGTCTGCCCCCGTTGACAGTGACCTGAACAGGTTGAGAGGCGGGCACGGTAGAACGATTGGCCAGGATTAATCCGGCCCATGCTACCTGACCATGCTGCAGGCGTTCACCGTGCACATCATCGGTCGCCGTCTTCATTGGAGGAAGGCTCTGGACGAATTTACCCTTCCAATTCAGCCATCCGGCCCTTCTCCTGATTGGAGTGCGCCATCCAATCCGGAATTGATCGACCGCACTGCCGATGGCTTGTTTATGCGAGACGCAAGGAAGACGTGATGCCGAACGTCTAGAAGGGTTTAAAAGTTCCTTTTTTTCGATGGGGAACTCCTCTCTAGTCTCTGGGGTCGATGTCACCTACAGTACAGTAGCTCTGGGCAGATGAACGTCGTGAGGTTTCACTCCCGTGACCCCATGCTACGATGATCAGAAGAATGCGGCCGTCTTCTGACAGTCTCTCGCGTTAACTGGACATGGAACAACCCCCCCGTTGGACAATGGTAATCATTTGCGGGCGAACCATGCTGGACATATCTCTGGATGCGGAGAAGTCCACCAACTAACTACATTCGAATATTCAAGCCCGTCTCTTTCGACGCATCGCGCTCTAGGCAAGCCGAGGTGTGTAAGTGCCACTATTCGTTGTCTTTGAAGGGTAGAGATGGGCAGCCCCTCCCGGACCGGTGCCCGTTTTCATGACACCAGTCCATTGATGCAAGATCGCAATGCGTTCAGTCGGAGGTCAGGGTATACTTCCGGACGGGAGGAGAAAACTCCTCGACCTTGGTGAGGTAACACGCGGTTTCTGATAGGTCGAGGCATGTCTAATGTCCAAGATCTACCCCAGATCCTAATTCATGGCTACTCTGGGACTCTTATATTACTTCCCGCACCATATGCACAAGCAGTCGAGAATTCGTGTGCATTGCTTAAAGGTAACGAGGGCTGATTGTCCAGCTCAGATATATGAGCACTGTCCAGCCAGACAAAAATAGAAAGTGCGTAACTACCATCCTTGCTGCTTCCTCCCTCTCTATATCACCTCACGTGTATAAGGTGCTCTCATCGTGAAAAGGGTGGTTGAGGCCTGCGAGACACAGACAGAGATCGAAGGGTCAGGAACGGGAGGCCAACATTCGACCAAGATGGCCGCACGCCGTCCTCGACATGGTCCCATCCGCCCTATCCAGCCTATTCAGGAGGAAGAATACGAGATGACGCAGATGGCGATACCCGAGTTCAGGCGAGTCTCCTGGACGAAGGAGCCGCACCTGCGGAAGCTATACGGGTGGGCAGTCGTCCTGATGATCGCCTCTGCGACGACAGGTTTCGATGCGTAAGTCATCTCTCTCGCTGCCTCTTCCTCTTTCTCTCCTGGATAGTGCACGTGTTGACTAACGAGCGCGTGGCCCTTCAGGATGCTTGTCAACACCTCGCAGCAGATTGATCGCTGGAAGGCCTTCTTCCCCCGGACCCAACCGGGTCCAGATAATTCCCAGGAGGTAGCTGACAGCTGGCTGGGGTTACTGGTGAACATGTTCAACATCGGGAGCATCCTTAGCTTCTTCATAACGCCGTACGTCGCGGACCGCTGGGGTCGGAAGACGTCGATTGCTTGGGGCTGCGTGTTCATGATCATCGGGGGCAGTCTGTCGGCATTCTGCAACAGCTACGAGAGTGAGTTGGACCGTTACAGTCATGCTCTGTAGACGATAGTTGGCTTACGCGTGCGTTTCTAGTGTTCATCGCTGGGCGCCTGGTACTTGGTTTCGGGAATAGCTTGGCACAGATGGCGTCTCCAGTACTGTTGACGGAGCTTTGCCACCCTCAGCATCGCGGGCCGGTGACTGCGGTTTACAATTGTCTCTGGAATCTCGGCGCGCTGCTGGTGAGTTGACTCCTTGTCCGTGGGCTGTCTCGGATGCGCCCAAAGCACCCATATCTGTCAATATGCCTGTAGACTGGCTACTGATACTGTGCCACAGGTTGCCTGGATCGGCTGGGGCACGTCCCGGATCCAGAGCGACTGGTCCTGGCGATCCATCACGCTCCTGCAGATCCTCCCCTCCGTCGTCCAGATCGTCTTCATCGGCTGGATCCCCGAGTCACCTCGCTACCTCATCGCCAAGGACCGGCACGACGAGGCCCTCGGCATCCTGGCCAAGTACCACGCCGGCGGCGACAAGAACGATCTCCTGGTCCAGTTCGAGTTCCGCGAGATCAAGGAGACGATGCGCATGGAGAAGCAGGTCTCCCACTCCGCCGGCTACCTCGACTTCCTCAGGACCAAAGGCAACCGGTGGCGTCTGGCCATCTTGATCTCGCTGGGCGTCATATCGCAGTACAGCGGCAATGCGCTGTTCTCGAACTACATGGATACCATCTATGAGGGAGCGGGGATCGGCGACCAAGACAAGAAGCTCGCTGTAGGTTTTTGTGACAGGATTCCGTAGAGAAGAGAGTGACGTACTGATATGTGAGAACCCAGTTGAGTGGTGGCAAGGTGATACTGGACTTGATCGTCACCATGCTCGCGGCCCTGAACGTCGACCGCTTCGGCCGCCGGCCCCTATTCCTGCTCTCGACCAGCGGCATGGTGGTGTCCTTCGTCAGCTGGACGATCTGCGGCGCGATCTACGAGAACTCGGGCGAGACCAACGGGCCCTCGGGCTGGGCGCAGCTCGTCTTCATCTGGCTCTTCGGCATCTTCTACGACATCGGCTTCTCGGGTCTCCTGGTCGCCTACGCCCTGGAGATCCTGCCCTTCAATCTCCGGGCCAAGGGCATGATGGTGATGAATATCACGCTCCAGGCCGTCTTGGCCCTGGCGAATCAGACGAATAAGATCGCCTGGAATCGGCTGCCACGGCACTGGAACTTTATGCTGTTCTACACTGTAAGTTTCCATTCCATACGAATAGTGTTGATGAGAAAGTGGGGAGCGCTCCGTGCTAACGGTGCGACGCAGATCTGGGACTTTTGCGAACTCGTGTTTGTCTACTTCTTCTATGTCGAGACCAAGGGTCCGACGCTCGAAGAGATCGCGAGGATCTTCGACGGCATGGATGCGGTGGCCAGCATCGACCTTCGCCAGCTGGAGAAGGAAATGCAACAAGCCGAACATGACGGCATGTCTTTGGGTAAAAGTGTAATTTGATCCGGAGGAAGGCTGCGGTCACAGCCTATGACAATAGTTATGCGTCAATGATTTTTGCGAATAGGAGTTGTCTGGCATTTGAACAAGGGATACCACGAAAAGGGTGTGTGAAGTTATGTCTGGCGTTGAATATAGGAGGTTGAAACATCCCAAGGGTCACTACCTAGGTACCGTTATTATGATATCTAGTCTAATACGTCAATCACGATGCATGTCTTCTACTTACTCAGGTACGTATCCTTGTTGAAGCTTTTAACGTGGGTGCCCATTCACTCATGGCTATACGATGATGGAGGCTCCGGCGCGACTATGGGATAGGTTTCTCCATGTATGAATGATGTAGCAGTGTCACGAGGTACTAGACGACTTATTATATGGACCAGATAGTGTTTTTCAGGTAATCATTCCTGTCTTCATTCTACCTAGACGATGTCTACCTAGACGATGTCTTTCAGAAGAACGGCGTCGCGGAGACATCGTTCTCCCCCAGTTCGCCCAGATCCCAATTATCCTCGACCGTCTTGAGCAAGCTGTAATGGTTATACCTAGTCGAATCCGTCGACCCGATCCTGTCATCCGCTACCACGCTCCCGGGCAGCACGGTAAATACTCTGTTGGGTGCCAAGTAGTTCTCGCACTCGTCAAAGGTCAATATGATGAGTGTGCGGTCTTGGTTGAAATTCTCATCGGACAGGAGTGGTTCGAGGAAGTTCCTCGCCCACTGGCCGGCGACCGTCACGTCCGTATCATGGCCGTCATTTGCTACCCGAGCGTCGTTAGCGAAGATGGCCATCTCGGGAAGGGAACGGAATCCGACTCACTCATATTAGGGGTGATGAACATCCACTGCGGTAGCGAGTTGGCCGCGAGGTCTCTATCAAACATGGTGAAGTTCTTCGTCTTGGCCAGCCTGTTGACATCCGTCGCCACGGAATCGAAACTGATCAATGGATTGTGCTTTCGGACGTAGTCGTTTGCACCGTTCTGCTGATTCACATAGCTGCCCTGAAAGCCCGAGTACGGCATATCTTCCTGATACAGACCCCAACTTATATCAGCAGCCTCGAGCAGGTCCACTATCGTCTCGACGTCCTCGCCGATCCGTACGAAGTTGTCTAGGAGGACACCATGAGTGCTCGCTCCCCCAGCAGCAACGTAGTTTGGTTGCGACGGGTGCGTGATGGCATAGTAGTTGTCCAGGAGTATGCCTTGGGTAGCTAGGTACGCCAGGTTGGCTGCGAGAACCCTGTCAGCGCTTACCTCTAACTAATACGACGTCAAGACTCACGGTCGCCGGCTGCAATCTCGAAGTCCTGATTCTCGAGGAAGATCTGGACGAAACGATCAAAGGTCTTCCCCTCGACGTGACTCGTCGGACTCAACGTCAGCGCTGTTGCGCGCGCGGCTTCGATCGAGGCCGTGGCGGTCGCCGTGTACATGGACCCGGGGTCGATAGTCGACGTCTGATTTCCCATATTGAGAGCGGTAATGCTGAAGCAGGGCCTCTCTCGCGGTTGTCGAGATAGAACTTCAACGAGGAGGCAACCTGGATGCGGAATCAGCAGTTGGGGAGTACGAAGAGCATCGTGTTGTCACGGTGGCAGTCTTATAGCGTTTAAATCAACGTCGAAATGGATTTCCAAGGTTTACATGTCGAGGGAATCCATAACATATCGACCTGCTCGTGTATTCCCACAGGGTGCAACCCTGGATAGCGATCTCGAGAACCCATCGCTATAGTCGTGGGCTCGATGGAGCATCTGGTTGGACAGTTGAGCCAGATCCGGCTTAAGGCAAATGCGAGCTTCCCAAATGAGCAGTTGGTGGCCGGGGGGTGGACTTGTGGTAAATCCAGACTTTGGGTCTAGGCTTTCGGATGCATCATCCAGAGAGCGTGGGTAGATTCTGGTAGATAGATGTATGGTAGATTCGTGATGATTGGAGGAGATGCCCTGAACCAGGGTTGAACGATTTAAGGTCAACGGCCAATCTGGACGCGCGTGCTTATTCAGGACTCAGGGGTTGAAGATTAGCATTATGCGCTTGGTCATAACTATCATTCGAGCATCGCAAGGCCACTACTTACTTATTCAGAGTGAGCAGACATCCAGTTATCGCGTCAAGTTGTCAACCTTGGCAAAGTCGCTTTGAATCAGACAGTGGACGCCCTCGTCTCGCTCACGACTCACGGGATAATAATCATGACATAGTGTTTCGGCGTTTAGCTGGTAGTTTTCATCCGGCTCTCTTCGATGATGATCACCGCAGCTATCAACGCCGCTCTTTTGTTCTAGACTACCTGGTTCAAGCGCCAAAGATCTTCTCCAAGTACTTCAACCAGTTCTCCCCCAACACCTTTCGCATCTTCTCCTCGCTCCAACCCCTCCTCGCCATCGCGCACGCGAGTTCCTCACGCTCGCCGAGAGGGCCCAGCGGCTTGACGACCTTCTGGCTGCCCCACGGCGTCAGTCTCCGCGCGTATCCCTTGTCTTTGTTGCACCAGGCCATGAAGTCGCTGGGTCTCCCGTGGCCCTCGCTGGCGTCCGAGCCGACGCCCACCAGATCCTCACCGATCAGCCCGATGACGTAGTCCAGCGCCTCGACGTAGTCGTCGATCGTGCTGTCGTTGTCTCTCTTCATGTGCGGGCCGAACTGCGACAGGCCCACGAAGCCGCCCTTGGAGCCTATGAGCTTGATGAGGTGGTCCGACTTGTTCCGTGTGTGCTCCCTCATGCCGGCCGGCAGGATGTGCGAGAAGCAGGGCGGTTTGCCCTCGGGCGCGTGCTGGATGACGTCCTCGCTCGTCTTGGGCCCGACGTGGCTTAGGTCGACGACCATTCCCAGTCTGGCCATCTCGTCGACCACCTCACGTCCGAAGCCGGTGAGACCCGAGTCGTTGATCTCGGTGTACCCGGCCCCGGAGTAGTTCTGGGTGTTGTACGTCAACTGCATCTTCCGCACGCCGAGATCGCGGAAGATCCTCAGGAAGTCGAGTTGGTCCTCGATACCGGCCGTGTTCTGCCACGACAGGAGCACGGCGGTCTTGCCGGCCTTTTTGGCCGCGCGGATGTCCGCCACGGTATGGGCCTGCACGATCAGATCGCCGTGCTCGTCAAACCACCTCTTCCATTTGGCCACCTCGTGCAGGCTCTCGCGGCAGCCCTGCCAGATTCCACACGTGCACGACACCCCGTCGATGCCGCCCTGCCTCCATGACTCAAAGATCTCGCGAGAGAAGTTGCAGATGTTGAGGCCGTCGAAATGGATCGCGTCCTTGTAGATCTCGCGCGCTTCGTTCTCTGATACCATTGTGACTGACGTGAACCTCGAGCCAAATTCAGATGTCGTCGGCACAGGGGTTGACAGCAGCTGCTTGATTTAGTCCAGATTGAATAGAGTCTCCATTCCGAGGACCTACTGGATATCACGTCTTTTCGTTACTCGATATTCTCGCAGCGGCCTTGGCCTTGATCGGGTCGGGTTCGGCTTGTATCGTGGCCTGACTTCGATCGGGCGGACCCCGACAATCTTCCCTGTACGGTTTAGGGATAATTATTAGTCAATCACGATTCGTGGTGAGGTTCTAGAAACTCTACCGGCATCTCGCCGACAAACCGGGGCCGTTCACCATCTCGTCGGCAAGTTGCCGACGCGCTTATCACCCCGGCAGGCGTGTTGCCTGGATTCCCTGTCTAATAACAGGCGACTCATGGATACTAGACCGCTAACTACCCCGGATATTTGGCTTCCATCATCGATATATCAAATCACGACATCGATTCCTGCGCGTCCAGGGGCTTGAGCTTCGCGTTCGAGAGATATGTAAAAGCAGGGTCTGTCCAGACTGTCGGGACAAGACCTCAGCCGCATCAATTACACATCTCATCCCAAGGCCGCTGGCGTTCCCTCGATTGCAGTGACTCACGTATATCTAGTCGCGATGAATCGTGACATCGAGAGACACGCCTTCAACGATGACAAGGCCGATCCTTCCGTCCGCCTCGCAGCCGTGGATGGTGGTGGATTCAAGCCGCCACGGTCTCTGAAGCAGAAGATCGCCAGTATCGTATGGGACTCGCTCGACAAGACCCCGGAGGAGCGCAAGTTCATCGCGAAGATCGATTGGTGGATTCTGAGTTATTGTTGTGTGGCCTATTTCGTCAAGTACCTTGACCAGACCAACGTGAGTGCCCCGGGCGACAACGAGACGAGGGGGGGCGACTGTAACTGACTCATCACGTCACAGATCAGCAATGCCTACGTCTCGGGTATGAAGGAGGACTTGGTCATGTCCGGGAACCAGCTCAACCTGCTCACGACGTACTGGAATATCGGCTACATCATCGGTCAAATCCCCTCGCAGTTGGTCTTGACCAAGGTCCGCCCGTCGATATGGCTACCCAGCTTGGAGATCTGCTGGAGTGTCATCGTCATCGGCATGGCCGGTACCAAGAACGTCACGACCCTCTACGTGCTCCGCTTCTTCGTCGGCCTCCTCGAGGCGTCTGCGTACCCAGGTATCATGACCCTGTTAGGCAACTGGTACACACCTTCGGAGCTAGGCAAGCGGGCCTGCATCTTCCAGGCTTCGTCCAGCGCCGCACAGATGTTCTCGGGGTAAGGGTCTTCATACCTCTCGCCGCCTGCGATCTCATGACGCGACTGACATACTTCAGATACCTCCAGGCGGCTCTGTATAGCGGCATGGATGGCCGTGCCGGCCTCCGCGCTTGGCGGTGGCTCTTCGTCTTCGACGGTAAGCTCTCAACTGTTATCTAAGTCCCTCTTTATCCATGCTGACACCTGCTCCAAGGAATCATCGGTATCCCCATTGCTCTGTACGGCTACTGGGCCATACCCGATACGCCGACGTCCAGCAAGGCCCGGTGGCTCAAGGGCGAGGACCGCGAGCGGGCCATCGGCCGCATGGAGAGTTGCGGGCGCAAACCGATGAAGAAGCTCACCTGGAAGATCATCCGCGAGATCGTGACGGACTGGCCCGTCTACCTGTTCTGCGCCATCTTCATCGCTCACGTCCTCGCCATCCGGATCTACTCGTACATGAACCTGTGGCTCAAGGCGACCAAGCTCTACACCACCGAGGAGATCAACATCATCCCCACCGCCGGCTACGGGGCGCAGATCCTCTTCACGCTCACCTACGCCTGGACGAGCGACGCCATGGGCACGCGCTGGCCGATGATCATCACCGCCTGCGTCATCGCCATGACCGGCACCATCATCCTCTCCGTCTACCCCGAGCACAACATCGCCGCCATGATGGCCGGCTGGCTGTTGACGTTTCTCGAGACGGGGGCGGGCGCTCTGATAATCACCTGGATCAACGAGATATGCTCGCACTCGGCGGAGCACCGGGCTATCATCATCGGCGTCGTGGAGACGGCGGCCTTCACCTTCTCGGCGTGGGTGCCCTTATTCATCTACGACACCGGCGAGGCGCCTCATTTCAGCATTGGTTACGAGATGGCGACGATGTTCTTTGCTCTGGAAATCGTCCTGACCGTCGCAATCCTATTTTGCTCCAAGAGGTGGCCCCAAGGCAAGAAGGGGGAGATTGCCGGCACACCAGGAGAGCCCGATGCGGGCATATAATCGATTACGTCGTTGGCGGTACTGTAGTTCACGCGCTCTTTGTTATTGTAGATGCCACACCCAACCTTCAATTCTAGTCTATGAGTGAATCTATTTCGAGGCAGCGGTATTCGTAGCCCCTCCCAGGACATAATGACATTACTTCCCGGCAGTCTGCAACATCGCAGCCAGACCACGCTGCAGAGGCGGCGGCTCGGCTCCTGTCAACTCTCCGATATCCAGATCAGCGTCGCCCTTCTGCATAGCCCGCCTGTATCCATCTCTCTTCGAGACACGCTCGAGGTAGGCGAGGATATTGGCGTGCTTGGAAAGGTCGTACGGGCAGAAGCAGCGCATCGTCGTGAGACAAGACACATTCATGATGTCCGCGACGGTGAACTGGTCGCCTGCCAGGTACGGTGTCTTTGCCAGGCGCTCATCTACGAACCGGAGAATCTTCTGCAGCTTGCCGTCGCTACGCTTCATGGCATCATTGTCGCTCCCGATGCCGGCAAATCCCAAGACCATCTTGTTCATCAGCGTCGGCGTGAAGGTACCGTTTGCGAAGTCTTTGCCACTCGTTAGCAACGGTGATCAGCCCTCTCGTGAATAATGTTTTGCGGCGGCCTCCCGACTTACGAAACCAGAATAGGTAATCGGCGTAACCCTTCTCGCCCGGGGCAACGATATATTTCCCCTTGCCGTAGGTCTGAGAGACATACTCGACGCACGCACCGGACTCGGCTAATGTGATGTCTCCGTCGTTGATGACGGGAGCCGACCCGAGGGGATGCAACTGCTTGAAATCCTCGGGGGCCAGCACTGGCGAGCGGTTGTACTTCTTGAACTCGTAATCAATTCCCAGCTCTTCGCATAACCAGACGACTCGTTCGGATTGCGATACCCCCAGATGGTGAACTGTGAGACCCATGGTGATCGCTCGAGGATGCCTTACTTTTAGTGATCGTTTCTGGTCCTGAGTACCTTAGTGAGGAGAAGTTGTCGAGATTCGAATGAATTTACATCATACCTGACAAAAGAAAGGCAACATTCTCCATCGCATGTACCTAGCTAGGCATGCAGGATATGAAGCTAGTGATACATCGGATCGTTGTAGTAACCCGTCTCCCGACGCCACTTGTTCGAGATGCCTCCACCAAAGATCAGCTAGTCAGCCGCTGCATCACGCCCAATGCCCTATGTAGAAGGTCGAAGCCTTGCCGTGGATGTGGATCATCATAACAGTCCCGAAGCTATCGTGCTAGGTAGCATATGTTTCCATGACTCGCAAGTTTCCATGACTGGGTCCAAGATGTTGTCATTTCTTTCAAATCGAGCCCACCAGCTGGTGAACCTAGCTGAGAAAAGGGTTTCGACAAATGCTCTTTAGTAGCTAAATATCATCCCTGTATTATGTTGCACATGCTTGGGAATGTCGGAAGAGTCCCTCATCCGAACTCCTATTATTCTAGTGGTGGCTGAGCAACTGCACTGTACAAGGAAGGCAGCGACCCACGATCCTCTCTCCAATATTTCGATGCCCATCTCGACTGACAAGTGTAGACTGCGAATCTTGAGGGCATCAGTGACCGGACTGGGGAGGGTAGAAAAGGCACATATCTAAAGATCCTCAGTATCATGAAAAAAACCAGCCTTGCTATCAAGAAGCCGAGCATAATTCAGGCAAGGCCGCCATGGAGATGACATACGGGTGATCACGTGGTACCTAGGTACGTATACCAGACAAGTCAGGTGTCGATTCAAACATAATACTCTTAATTCTCTGTCGTGCCCCTCACTGAGAGAACTCTTCTCCTCCAGGGCTGCACCTTACATCAGCGTTGTTTTACGAAGGAGAGAGTAGCATTCCCAACAGAACCTTTAGTTGCCCCGACCCTTTTGCTCCTACTTGCGCTGGGACTCATAATGCCGAGCTCGCTGATTTAGGAGTGTCGTTCAGCAAAGCTCCATATCAGTTTTTATATGAAAATAGAGAAGAGAACAACTGGAGCGAGGTAATCGCAACTCCGGATCGAATGCTGGGGAGGTGCACAGATCATGTGCTAGGGCACACGGCGATGCACCTACTGATGGTCGTTGAGTGCTCGCCCCTTTTGGGCTCTTGTTGTCCTTGTGCAATACAATTGAACAAAACCATCATGATGATGGTCGTCGAGGGGTAGAGGCGTAACTAGAGTAGTGATTTTCTCATCTCAAATACCATCGCTGTCTTTTTTTTTTTTTTTTTTTTTTTTTCGAAACACAGGCAGTCACTCCACACGCAGTGCCCGATAGACCACAAGCGTTTCTACAGCAGTAAACAAGCCCCTATCGTTGAAGATTGTCTAAAAGGATTTTGCTCCTTCCTTCCTCCCTCCAGGTCATCCATCAAC
Source organism: Xylariomycetidae sp. FL2044 (assembly GCA_022376275.1). NCBI lineage: Eukaryota > Fungi > Ascomycota > Sordariomycetes > Xylariomycetidae sp. FL2044. The sequence goes on along the minus strand of JAJNOH010000053.1, from coordinate 83,380 downwards.
TCCTCTCTCTGCATCTTTCCAACACCAAAGCAAGATCACCACTCTGGTCGTCCGCTCAAGAAGAATAATCTCATCTCATCCAAGAAGAGCGAGCCAAGCCTGCCAGACCATCTCTGAGAACACGCATACAGCACAGAGTACCTGTATCTTGTCATCCGCAGCCGTGGTTGGTGCCAACAACACACAACATATCCGGTGGCTTTGCATGCTCAGCACGTCGCACTGCATGAGCTGGCCTCACAAAAGCATTGGTTCCAAATTGGGCGCCAAGAGGGGCCTGTCTGCCCTCACCTTTCTATCTATTCCGTTTCCCCGCCTGCCCTAATACTATTCAGAACGGAAAAGTAAGCTCTTCCCCCAGGCGGCAGAGCCTCATTATCCTGACGGGTACTTAATTTTGCGTCCTGGTTTCTTACTCTTTTCCCACCGCCGCAGGAGTTCCGCAGCTGGCCTGCGGAAGAGGAGAGAGAGCGAGAGAGAGACCCTACGAAGATGCCCAGAGTTGCCGGATCGTATCATAATAGGCAACCGCGGCCGAAGCCACGAAGTCATCTAGCGGGTTGTATCAGCTGGCTCCCACACAGGCAGGACCTGAGCATGGATGCCGTCGCGGATGAGGGCTGGTATAATCACCCGGTGGTGATCTTGTCACCGCAACCAGAAGACGGCAAGGTGATAATCCTCATGGTACGGGACCCCCTCTTCGCCAGTCCAGCTCCCGACAGTGTTTTGTATTACTAACTATAACCGCTTACTTACGTAGTTGACCTCATTTGGAGGGCAAGACCTCGCGGTCAGACATGATCGCCCTCGGATGAGGCTTCGATACCTGCCGATCGAAGGTGGGATGGATGTGACGTGGGAAAGAAAGCAACCCCAGGAGTCTTAGTCCTGGGTTCGCAGCAGGCTTTATATAGTCCATCGCCTGTGGCCAGGTGACTCATTTCTCCCATGGTTCAAACCTTGAGAGTTAGAGTTTTGCGGCGTCGTGAGTCTTTCCGTCTGGTAAGCCATTTGGAGATAAACTTACACAAATCGCCCAGCCGTGGCTTGGGATAAACCCAAAATACACGCCAATATCGAGCTTTTACTGTTGTTGAGGCCTGCGCGGAGGCCTCGCCCCTTATTGTTCTCTCTCGCCCTGTTGGGTTATTGTTATTCTTGTGTGATGCAAATTACAGAAGGCAACCATCCATGATATTATACCTGCCGATCGAGCCGTGCGAACCTCACCCGGATAATGGCATCCTCCTTCGTCTCGAGAATCCGGATCTCCCACTTAAAAAGCTCAAACTGAAAAAGCCCTCATACGTCAAGACGGCTGACCAGGATGCTGTTGATTACAGCATACTATCGCCGTACGCACGCCACGGTCCGGAATATTTCCTCTCCAAGGACTCGTACCAGGTTCTCATTCAGTATGCGAAGTACTGTCCTCCATTACCACATCCGCAGACGACCGCCCCCTCGCCTCATTACCTCTCAGTGACTCCTCGACAGGCTCGAGTCACCAGCCCGACGACCTCGATGGTACGAGGCACACAGCCAAACCGCCGCCCACAACAGGCCGCCGAAGTTGACTCGGCGTACGACGAGTTTATAGAGAGTGATCTGGATCCCTGGGTAGCCTATGTCCGCCGGCTGGTCGAGAGAAGCCGATATCAGAGAGAGTATATGTCGGGCGTGAGAGCACCCCCTTACAGGTACGATGCTGAGCGACAGCACCTGCTCCCTCGTCACGCTAATGCCGCGTCTACCACGTACAGATCGATCACCACACGAGCCGGAGGCCATTCCGGGAGTTATCCTGGTGCAGGACCCATCGAGCCGTCTGACTGGGCCAACTTCAGGAAAATAGCGAAAGTCGTTTTCTGGATGACCCTCTTCGCGCTGGGTTCGTATGGGGCGTATCGTGGGTTTTGCTGGGTGATAGCGACCGTCAGGGCTGGGGTGCATTGGGTAGGTCAGGAGATTGAGTTTATAAAGGGGAAGATCACCTTCGGATGGGCTGAACCAGGAATGAGTGGAATCCCGAGCAATGCTTTTCCTCGATAGTAGGGCACGGGAAAAACGCATATGAGGCGTGTCGGCGCGTGATGCTCCTCCGGTAGAATGTGGACAGCGATAGGTTACGGTAGAATGAAACCCCTATCCATGAGTATCTTGTTCTGACTGAATGAGACGACCACAAATTCGAATCGGACCTGGCGAGGAAGCTATTGCAGGACGGCGACTGCTTCCACTTCGGGCGCTAAGCAAGATTCGACATATTCGTATGCGGTTTCATACGCCGTGCAGTTGGGAGCCAGATTCGTAGTAGTCAAATGTTGGACCGATGCTCTGCGAGAAGATGTACGCATGAGTGGGCAAATACCAATAAAAAAACCCCTCCAAGTCCTCTCGATCCGGCCAGAGATGACTTACTGTTCATCGCAAGCCCAAGTCTGATTGACGGCCAGATGCCATGTGTCCCAGTCAAACGTGGAGCTTGTCAAGACGGGAGTCTCCCGTTCCCCAATAACGATGCTACGGTCATAGCAGGAGAACAAGTACGTGCCGTGGGGATCTGTCCACTCTCCTTCCAGCCTGACGTACGTGTAGCTACAGCCCGTGGACACGCCATTCGCTTGGTTGGCGACTCCAAATACGAATTGAGTCGTATTGTGAGCTAGCGGTGACCCTGGTGCGTAGTATACGAGGTGCTTCACGTAGTTTATATCTGTGATGGTGAAGGTGCTCGGCGCAGAGATGTCAGTACATGATGAGAAGCGTTTGTCGAGAGTGGCATGGTGGGTAAAAGGGGGCGCTGCCAGCACGGACAGCGCGGGCGGCAGCAGCAGCAGCAGCAGCAGCAGTAACGGTTGTCGCAGCCTATGATACATTATTGCTGATAAGTCGGACGATGGCAGGGTGACTGAGTGTATGTAGAGGTGTATATAGCCAGGCTTCTCGACAGGGACGGTGCGGACTCTGTTGGATATAAATTACCTCCTCGCTTGTGCAGAGTTCCACCAGAGAGACCTTCGCTATCTCCAAACAGGTCCAAATATGGAACAGGCTGTCTATCGCGAGAAGCACCAGAATCATCAGGTCCTCAAAACTGGGATGGATACAGTCAGTAGTGTCCAGGGTTGTGCAGACCAGTATTATCCGGCTGCAGGCTGATGTCGCATCTGGTGATTTTACCCAGACCACCGATGCTCGCCTCATTGGTAGCCGTACCAGCACGATCCGCATTACTCTCTTGGTATACCGCTGCCGGTGTGCATCTTTTCAGAGTCTTGGGTCACCGTCCCCGACCAGATACGACGGTACACTCTGAGCGGGAAGCGAGTGACGAAGCCACGTTGATGCATAAACCATTCCACTATCCATATGGCCACCCAGTTGCTCGGATCAGGGACACCGGGATAGCTACCGTAACCTGGGAGGTGGGCTGATTGAGGCGGCCGAAGAACTTTCTGCCTCCACGAGGATAGCTGACACTAAGTAGGTGGGTGGGAGATGAGTTGCTTGTTTCAATAAGTAACCTACCTAGGTAGCGTATTCGACAAATCATCTGCGATTGTGTGTCTTCTTGGATCCGTCAGTAGCACGAAGAGCAGCGATGGCCATTTTCCGCATACGCGCATCCCTTTGGACCAAAGAAACAGCAAAAAGCTAGCTGAAATTGTAGGTAGCAGTAGGCATATGCTTGATGCTGCATGGTTCTAAAGAGTTCCCGAGGTCGTGATGCCAGGGAGCGGTGAGTATGAGTGAATGAGCCCGACAATGTCGACGGTCTTGATACCGGCGGCAGGGTACCTAGGTAGGTACATCGCACCTGCAGTATAAAATCAGAATCATGAGGTCACCAAAAGTCCATCCAAGAGCAAACCTGGAACTGTGTCTTCGATTTCAAAAAGTCCAAAAGTGGGATAAAGAGATGATGATTATTTGCTAAGACTTATCCTTAATATAATAACTATATAAGATAGTATCCAGCTATTTTGGGCCTTAGCTACCAACTTATGCTATACCCAGCTATTTTGCTAAATTATTATTTGCTATATTAAATAATATTATTTTATTATTAGTAGGGAAATAACCTTTTTAACGCTAATTAATCTTAATTAATCTTAAATGATTTAAATTATTTTAATATAAATAAATATTTTATTTTTATTTAATAAATAAATTATCGCAATAAATAGCTATATATTTTAATAAATATATTAGCTAATAAATGTTTTTTTTTAGCTATTAAATGCTTTTAATTTTTATAAGCACTTTTTTTATAAATAATTAAATTATTATAATAAATAATAATAAACCCTAATAATTATATAAGCCACTTAATAATTTATTATTAGTTTTTTAGCTTATTTATATAAGTTTAATTATTATTTACCCGGACTTTTAAAAATACGTTTAGTTTAATATATTAGCATTTATATCTATTTAATTATTATTAATTTATATGCTATTTTTTATATTAATTATCGCATTTAGCTTAATTTATTTTAATTAACCTTAAATAAATCGGGTAAATTATTTAGCAAATAAATAAATAATTTTATTTATTAAAAGCTCTAATAATCTTTAAGGTTTTTATTAATTTTAAATATATATATAAATTAAAACTATCGCTTAGCGCTAGATTTTATTATTAATTATTTTAATATATTAAAAAATTAGACCTAATTATTATAAGTTATATTATTTTTAATAAGCTTAATATATAATTATATTAATTAAAATTAGCGCTATTAATATATTTATTATTTATTATATAATTTATTATTAATTAATTTATTATTTAATATATTTTTATTATATATAATATAATCTTTTTATAAAATTTAAGGCTTAATAATCTTTTTAATAAAAATTAGGCAATCTAGGTTAATCCGGGTTTATTTTAATATTATTTAAAAACGCTTAATATTATTAACCTTTTTTTAACTTTTAATTTAATCTTTTAACGTTTGCGTTTATATCGCTTTTAATTAAAATAAACTTAGCTTTATTATTAATATTTTATTAATTTTATCTTTTATATCTTTTTTAAGCTTATTAAAATGCATTATTTATTTTTAGCTTATATTTTAAATTAGCCGCTTAATTAAAATAATATTAAAATATATTTAATTCCTCTTCTAATTTATATTATTATTATTTTATATAAATTAACAATTTTTTTAGCTATTAGCTATAAACGTTTTAATAATATATATTTATAACTATATTAAATTTATATGCGCAAATATTTTATAGCTTATAAATAAAAATAATATTACTTATTAATTTTCTTTAAAATAATATTAATTTATTTTAAATTATTTATATTACGTCTTAATTTAAGGTATATTTATATAATATAATAGGTTTTTTAGCTAATTATTTAGCATTTTTTATTATTAATCGTTAAATAATCTCGATTAGCATTTTTTTTAAATTATATTATATAAATAACTATAATATTATAAAAATAAAGGATATTTTATCGTTATTTTTAAATATATTATTAAACGCATAATTTTAACGCTTATTTTTTAAGATTATATTAAAATATTTCTTATTTAACTTTAATTATTATATTATTATAAAAGTTTAAAAGGGCATAAATTACTTTAATAATTTAATTTTAAATAAAGCGTATATTATATATTTTTTATCTAATTAATATTTATGAATTTTTAATAGTTATATAAATTTAATTAATATTAATATAAATTATCGTGCTATATATATTAAGCTATATTATTTTTTGCCCATTTAAAATTATTATTAGGTTATTTAAAGCGGGCTATAATTAAAATATTAATTAAGCACGCATAAAAACGCCTTTAAAATATATAAAACACTTAAATTAACGTTCCCGCTTTATAATATATATAATTACTTAAAAATAAAATCCATTAATATATATAATATCTTTTATTTTAACTTAATTAATTAGCATTAGCTTAATAAATGCCTATTAAAGCATTTAATTAAAAAAAATTTCTAATTTTATTTTAGCTTATATAGCATAATTTAGGTTAAAATAATCGTTATTTTCGTTAATCTAAATTTGCAAATTAATAATTAGCTACTTTAAATTACGCGTGCGTTATTTAATTATAATAATAATTAATTCGGGTCCTTTTAATAAAAATTATTAATAAATAAATAAGATAAATCGATAAAAAATATTAAAAAACACTCGTATATTTTAATAAGGTAAAATTCTAATAAAAAAAGCGAGATCCTTTTAATTTATATTATAATATAATATAAATAAATATAATTAGCATAAAAAAATAAAAGATAATAAGGGTAAATATTAAAAAAGGTAATAATAAAAATGATAGCTATAATTAAAAATTTATACGCCCTTTTTAAAATAAATATATATAAATAATATAGCCTTTAAAAATTACTTTTAAATTAAGTAAATAATAAAAATATATTTTATAAATTGCTATTTTAATTTATTCGCGTTAAATATCACTATAAATTAGGCGAACCATTTTAAGATATTTAAAGTGGCTTAAATATTTTTAAATATAACTTTAAACGTTTATTTTTTTTATTAAATAAATATAACACAATTAATATATTCGCTTTTAACGTTAATTATAATATTTTATCTTTTTTTTTCTTATATATCTCACTTTTTTAGCATATTATATTTTTTAAAATCCCATTTAAATAAGGTTTAATATTAGTTATATAAACCTTTTTTAATTTTAATTAAATTTAAATATTTATTATTCGAATTAATATTTTAAAAATAATAACTATAATTTTAAATAAGCTTTATTAATATAATTATAGCTTAAAAAATTGCTTTTTATTATGCATTTTTTAAAGCTTTTTACGCCGCTAATATATTTAAATAATAATATTTTTATTTAATAAAAAATATTTTTATATTTATTAGCTTATTAGCTAATTATTCGATCGTAAATCTAAATTATCCCTTTTTTTTAAAACTTAGCGACTTAATTTAACATTTAAACACGTTTTTCTTTTAAATATAATAAAAGGTCTAATAAATTAATTAACTTATTTTAAGCTAATAATCCGGGTTTATCCGGGTTTATCTTTTTCTCGTTTAATATATTAATTATATATTTAAATTATTATTTTATTATAATTTTTTAAAGTATATATTTATATTTTAATAATTTTTTATTATTAAATTAATTAAAAATCCGCCCTAAATATATTAATTAAAAATATAATCTTTAATATTTTTATTTTAAGGCCTATTTATATAAGCTTATTTAAATTAACTTTATAATTATTTTAATAAAATTATATAACCACCTGGCATAAAAAAGCTTATATTTAAATTTAATTTTTAAATTATTAAATAAAGCTTTAATTATATTTAAATTAAAAGCATTATTATAATATACCTTATTTAATATATTAAAAATTAATAATAAAATAATCTTTTAATATTAATTAACCGGCTACCACCCTATTTTCTTAGTTTATATATTTATAATATATTAAATATAATAATTAGCGATAATTAAAATATATTAAGCCTTATTAAAACTAAGCGGGCTAATCGATCTTAAATAATTTATAGCTATATATTTTTATAATATAAATTTTACTATTAAACGCTTTTTATTTAAATTTAATAACTTATTTTTTATTTTTATATAAATATAATAACTTTATATTTTTTTTCACGTTTTAATAATAATTAAGCTATTAAAAATATTTAACCAAATTTTAAAAGATAATATTTAAAATATAATGCTTATATTTTTTATAAGCCTATTTTAACGCTTTATTTACTTTTTTTAATAACACGCAATAAAATAACTTCCTTTTTTTTATATATCTTAAAATATTTTCCGCTAATTAATAAGCCATTATTTTTCGTTTAATTAATTTTTAATAATTAAATAAATAAATTTATAATTAATTAAGGTTTAAAAAATAAATAATAATATTATAATATTAATAAATATTAAAATAATTTTTTTTTATTTTATCTCGTCCTAAATTATTTTAAATAACTTTAATAAATATAATAAAAAATAAATAAATTAATTTATTTCAAATAATAAGCTAGGCTATTAAAAACCCTATTTTATATATTTTTAGCAATTTTTTTAAACGTATTATATATTTTTAAGCTTTTATATAAGGGATTTTAATAATAAATTATAATAGCTATAAAATAATAAAGGTTAATTACTTTATCCGGATTAATCTTAATTAATCTAATATAAATAATAGCTTTTTAGCGTTTTTACGTATAAAATACTCGCAAATAGGTTTTATTAGCCGCAAAAAGCCATTAATAATTTATATAATTTTTAATATATTAAAATAATATTAAATAATAAAATTATATTCGCTTAAACGTTTTAATTATATAGCTACTTTATTATTATTATTATTATTAATTAAATTTTTTTTAAAAGGTTATAATAATTATAATATAATATAATTAAATATGTAAAAAAATTAATATTTATTAATATTTAGCTAATTTTTTAACCATTTTTAAAATTTCCCTTTCTTTTATATAATATCGCATTTTAAAATCTAATAAGCAAAGTAATATAAATATTAAAATTTTTATATAAATTATTAATTAATTTATTATTATTATATTTATATCCACCTTATTTAATTAAAATAACATTATTTTTATTAATATATTTAAAATATTAATAACTAAATAAAATTACCTTTATAATTTAAAATTTTAGATAAATTAAGTTTATATTTTATTATAAATAATTATAAATGGCTAAGCTTATTTTAGCCTTTATTAAAACTTTTTAAACATTATTTTTTTTATATTAAAGGTTTTTTTTTTAGCGTTATTATTTTAATAATTTTAATATAAATATTATATAAAACCTTTTTTAAATTAATTCGTTTTAAAATATAATATTTAAAATAAAATATAAAAAATAAAAACTTTTTTAGCTATTTAATATTTTATAAATAGTTTTTTAAATATATTTATCGTTTAAATAATTTATAATATTTAAATAATAATTAAATTTGCCCTTAAAATAGCTTAAATTTTAAAGCCTTAATAAATAAAATAAATATAATTATTTTATATAAAATTAAGCCGATTTTTATAAATATTAACTATAAAAAATAATACTTTAAAAAAAAATTAAATATCGCTTTAAATAATTTTTTTAAAACATTATAATCATTAATAAAAATATTAAAAAAAACTGCTTATTTTAAATAATACCTTAAAAAACTAGGCTATCTCGATCTATTTTAATTTAATAATATCTATTATTTATTAAACCTTATATTTATTATAGCATAATAAATATAAGCTAATTTAATTAATTTTATTAGCATTTAATTATTTATTTATTATATATTTAATGCTATAAAAATTATTTTATATTAATTTTTTAGCTTAATATATATTAATTAATATTTATAAGTTATATCTCCCTAAAAAAAAACCGGATAATTTCTTTTAATTATAATATAAAACACCTTATTTTTATAATATATTAAATATTATAGCTTAATTAAAGCTAAATTTATTAAATAATAATTATATATCATTTTTTTTATATTAAATCTTTTTTAAAAGGAAATTATAATATAGCCTTTTAAATTAATATATATATATTAATTAATTAAACGCTTTTTATTTAAAAAAAGATGTAAAAAGCAAATTCTTTTTTAAAAAACGTTTATTTTTGCTATTATAATTTAAAAAGTTTAATTTTAAAATTTAAAATAATATTATATTCGATTAAATCTATTATTTATAAATTATTTAAGCTAATAATAAAATAATTTTTAAAAATATAAGCTAATTATATAGCTATCTCTTATTATTTAATAATAATATAAGCGTTTTTTATTTATATCCGGGATTTTTTAAACCATTTTTATATAACTTTTATCTTTTTATTTATAAAAAAATATTAATATAAATATCGCTTAATATTAGGTCGTTTAAAATAATTTTAATTTAATATAAATACTAATTATTTATAATTTAATTTAAATAACTGCCCTTTTTAAAATCTTACCCACTTACGTTTATTTATTTTTAATCTAATATATTTTATATACTCGCGTTAATATAAAATATAATCTTATTAAAAGGCTTTATTTAATATTAACGCCTTTAAAATAAATTAAACATTATTTTAATTATTTAACATAATTATTATATCCCTTTAATTATTAAATATATTTATAATAAATAATAACAATTTTTTATCGTTTTTTATTAAATATTTCTATTAAAATAATATTATTAGCTTATTATAATATATAAATATATAAGGTTAAACCACGTATAATAATTCGAATTCGATTAAAATCCTTTAAATTACGCTATTATAACCCTATAATATTATAAAAAATAATATTTAAATTAATATAAAAAAATAAGTATAATTATCTATTATCTTACCTTTTTATTAAAATCTTAATATATAATTAATAATTTATAAATCGGTTTTTAATAAATTTTAAGCTATAAATATTAATATAATATTATATACCTTTTAAATAATATTTTTAGCTAATATAATATAAAATATATCTTTTTTTTTATTTAATAAAACATTTAATAAATTAGCTTTATTAATTATTATTTATATTTATTTATAAATCTTATTTTTTTAATATTATTTATTAACCTTATTATTTTTATTTTAATTATATTATAAAAGCCTAAATTTAAATTTGCTATAAAAAATCTGCTTAAATAAAATCCCTCGCTTAATATTTTTTTAATTTTAATACGCTAATATATTTAGGTTTATTTTAACTTAATTTAAAAACGCTTAAATTAAATTTAAGCCTTTTATCGCTAAATTATTATTATCTTTAATAATTTTTTTTTATATGATTATTTTTATTAAATTTAATTAATTTATTTAACCCTTCTAATAACTCGTTTTTATTTTATTATTATTTTTTATCATAATTAATAATAATTTTATTATATTTAAATATATTATTTATTATTTATAATTATTTATTAATTATAATATAATAATATATTTATAGCTAGCCTCGCTAATAATTTTTAATTTATTAATATTATAATTAACTATTATTTAATTATATTATAATTAAATATAATTAAATAATAAATTATATAAATAATTAATACCCGCAAAAAAAGCTATAATTATTAATAAAATCTTATTTAAAAATATAAGGAATTAAATAAAATAAATAATAAAAACCGCTAAATTATTAATTATTCGAAAAAATATTAAAAGCTTAATTAATAAAATTAAAATTAATTTAAATTATTTTATAAATCGCACGCTTATTAATTTAATTAAAAAACTATAGTTTATTAAAGCCTATTAAATTATTTAGCCTTATATTTCTATTTTAATATATTTTAAATAAATAACCTTATTTTTAAATTTAATTATATTTATAAAACCCTTTTAAATTAGCTTAATATATAATTATTCGATTTTAATTAGCATTAAATTAATAATTAATATATTTATTATTTAAATTTATTTTAATATATTTAAAACTAAATTAATTTTAATTTAAAATAATATATTAATTATTTATACCTTAACTTTCGCTAATTGCACGCGCTTAAGCTTTTTTTAAAATTAATATTTTAAACGCGTTAATAATTATAATATACGCGTTATTTTAAATTTAAATTTATAAATTATTTAAATTTTATAAATAATATTTAAATATTTTATAATAAATTATTTATATTTAACTTTTATTTAAAATAATCTTTATAAAAATAAATTAAAAGCATAAAAATTTTAACATTTTTCCTTTTTTTTTATTAATAAATTTTATTTATTTATTAATTTTAAAGCTATCTTTAATTAATATAATAATATTATTTAAATTAAATATAAAAATATAATATTTTTATTTATAATTATAAAATTAAAAGTTATAAATAATATAAATGCTAATTTATTAACTTTAGCTTAAATTGATTAATCTTAATTAATTTTAATTAATATCCCTATTAAATTAGCAATTAAATTAAAAATAAATAAATATTTATTATTAAATTAAATATTTTTATATATATTTTTATCTACCTTATAGCTCCCACTAAATTAAAATCGTTCAAAAATAATATTTTACTTAAAAAAACTAGGGCCTTATTACCTTTTTTTTTTAATAACATTAAATTATAAAGCATTTATTTATCTTATTAAATAGCTTTTTTTATTTTTTCCCGCTTAAAATATAAGCGTTTTTCTTATAAATATTTAAAAAAAATATAATTTTTATTTATATAATTATAATATCCCTTTTTAAATAAAACTTAAATTTATCTTATTAAATATTAGTTTTAATTAATATTATTATTATATTTTTAATTATTTATATATTAAAATAATTATAAAAAACTAGCTTAAATTTTTTGTAATCGCTTTAAAATATTTAATATTATTTTATAAAATTATATAAATTATCTAACTTATCTAATATTTAATAATAAAAATAATAATAGCACTATAAATAATAATAATATTAATAATTATAATTTATTATTAAAAATAAAAATATATATAATTAAGCTTAATTTAAATAAATTAAAATTAATCGGGCGCGTTATTAATCTTTAAAAAAGTTTTATAAAATCTTATAGTAATTTTTTAACTAAATAAAATATAAAAACCTTTTTTAAATTTAACTTTTTTAAAAACTTATTATTTTAATTAAATTTATTTAAATAAACTATAATAATATTTTATATATTATTAAATTAACATTTATTATTAAATTTTATATTAAAATTATTTAATAAATTTTTATTATATAAATAATTAATCACCCACTTTTATATATATTTATCCGCGTAATAATTTTTATAATATATATATTTAAATAATTAATTATATAATTTAATTATTTATCCTTTTAAAACTTAATATAATAATTTTATAGCTTAATTAATAAAGGCCATTAAAAAATTGTTAGCCTAATATTTTAAATTATTAATACGCAAAATTAATCCCGGATTTATTCGATATATTTAAAATAAAAATTATTTAATTAAACCTTTTTAAAACTTTATCCACTTATCTTAAATTTTTTTTAATAAATTATAATATTATTATTTAATATTTCTTTTTAATCCCTGATAAAAAAATAATTTTTTTTTTATCTATTTTCTTCGCTTTAATATTAAAATATCGTTCTTTAATAATTTCTTTAATATTTTTAATATATTTATAAACTAACTTTTTTTATTCACCTTTAAATATAAAAATATCTTTTAACATTTTATATATTATTAGCTAAATTAGATTCTTAAAAATAACGTTTTAATTATTTAATATATTAAACTTTAGCATTTTTTTTAAAACCATTTAAATAATAAGGTTTTATTTTAACTCTAATAATAAAGTTAATTATAAACTTGCCCTTTATAAATAAATAATAATTAAATAATAAATTAGCTATATTTTTATTTTTATAAACCGGTCGATTAATATTTTTAACTATTTTATAGCATTTTTTAATTATTATATTAGCTATAACGCTTTTAATAATAAATCTAAATTAAAACAAAATAATAATAATAAAAAATAAATAAGCTATAATTAATTTATAAATATTTAATAGCAAAAAAAGGTAAAAAAACGTTAATTTTTCTTTTATTTAAATTATAAAAAGATTTAAATTATATCTTTATTAACTAGGTTTTATTTATATTCGACCAGGTTTAATTAAAATTTAATTATATAATAAAAGGTTTTTTAATAATTACTTTTAAATTAAAACAAATATTAATATCTATAATATTAATAATTTTATTAGCATTAAAATTAAATATTATAATAGTAAAATCCTGAAATTAGCAAAAAAATAAATAAAATAAAAGAATAAATTAACCTTAATCGATAAAAATAATATTATTTATATTAAGCTTATAATAAATAAACTAAAATAATTTAAGTTATATTATTATTAATAATAATAGCTATAATTAATATTAATATTAAAAAAATTAAAAATATTAATCGAATTATTATTTTTTTAAATATCACTACGTGCCCTTATTATTTTTAAGCTAATCGTATTTTTATATTTTATTATTTTTATTAAACCGGGATATTAATTTATATTCGCTTAATTAATCGTTATCTTCGTTAGCTGCCTTTCCTAGGGAGCTAAAGTGTATCTTCGATTTTAAAAAGTCTAAAAGTAGGATAAAGAGATAATAATTATTTGCCAAGACCTATCCTTGGCATAATAACTATATAGGGTGGTATCTAGCCACTTTGGGCCTCAGCCACCAACCCACGCCATAGAACCTGGAAACAACCAGCTGGCAGCTGCCAAGTCCCAGCTGTCGCGCATCTATTGGACACGCTTAGGCCACTGGCACACTCGCGTCTCTCAGCGTGTAAGTGACATCTGTCGCGCATCTGTTGGACACGCTTGGGCCACTGGCACACTCGCGTCTCTCAGCGTATAAGTAACATCTGTGATAGTACTTTCTCAACCTTGACTCCCAAAAGATCCAACAACACAAGTGGAATCATCGTCGCTTCAGTCGCAACCACTCGCGAATCACCTGTCTGGACCCTAGTGGGACTTGTTCTTGTGTACGGTCGAGCCTCCGACTTGGCGTTTGGCGGCGGCAACGATATTCGCTGTACGCGGAACTCCATCCGAGTGAGCTGTGAGCGAGCAGGTAACTAAGACCGTTCACGCCCCTTCAGCTCGCTGTCCGATTCCCGGGACCCTTCTGCGTCGACGTTCTTTCATTCATCTTGTGGAAGCCACCATGTCCGATTACGATTCGGGCGACGAGTTGCCCGAGGACCTCGACGTAGACACTCCGGTCGCAGGCGCCAAGAGGCCGCACTCATCAAACGACTCCCAGCCTGGCAAACGGATCAAGACCGAGCAGCACCCTACAGACCAGAACGACCAGTTCTCCACCATAGCCAGGACTATCCTGAAGGAAAATTTCGGCTATGACGATTTTCGCCACGAGCAGGCTGCCGCTATCAATTCTGTCCTGAGGGGCGAGAATGTCCTCGTCGTCTTCCCCACTGGCGCAGGGAAGTCGTTATGCTACCAGGTCAGCTCCCGATCTAGTCTATCGATACCTGTGCACAACTCCTACTGACATCCATGCTGAGCAAGATACCCGGAATGGCCTTTCCCGAGCTTGACAGCAGGGGCCTCAGCGCACCACGTTCCGGCTACCTCGCGCAAGGAGCCGGGCTGACCATTGTCGTGTCCCCTCTCATCGCCCTCATAAAAGACCAGGTCGACGCTCTCCTCCGCAGAGGCATATCTGCTGCATGTCTTGATTCCACCAAGACCTGGGAACAGCAAAAGGAGACCACCGCTGCCATGCGAGAAGGTCGACTCAGACTCCTCTATTGTGCGCCGGAGAGGCTGAACAACGAAACCTTCGTCGAGAGCATGAAATACGTGCCCGGCGGTATACGCCTCGTTGCCGTCGACGAGGCACATTGCATATCCGAATGGGGTCACTCCTTTCGACCTGACTATCTGAAAGTTGCCCGATTCGTACAAGAGATCAGAGCCGAGAGGGTCATCTGCCTCACCGCAACCGCTACACCGCGGGTCGCCCAAGATATCCGCGACTCCTTCCAAGTGGAAGAATCGAACATGTTTCGCACCTCCCCCTATAGACCCAACCTGAAGCTACTGGCCGAGGTGGCCGAGGACAAGAATGCTAAGTACCCAAAGCTGTTCAAGTTCCTCCACCAACATCCTGGTTCGACCTTGATCTACGTCACGCTCCAGTATCAAGCCGAGTCGTTAGCGGAAGACTTGCGGGACCAAGGCTTCGACGCGACCGCCTTTCATGCCGGAATGAAGACAGACATCAAGACAAACATCCAGGATGATTTCATGTCTGGTAAGTCTCGTATCGTAGTCGCGACCATCGCGTTTGGAATGGGCATCGACAAGGCCGATATCCGTAATATACTCCACTTCGACCTCCCAAGCACCGTGGAGGAGTATAGCCAGCAGATCGGCAGGGCTGGTCGGGATGGCAAGGAGAGCACGTGCATGATATACCTCTGCCGCGACGACTTCTACATCCGAGAGAACTTCGCCCGCGGCGATCTCCCGTCTCGCGATTCCCTCTACAGTCTGCTGCAGGATCTCTTTTCGAGAGAGACGGTCCGACTACCCGATGGAGGACGAGCCATCAGACTGAACCAGACCTCCCTGGGTCGGGAGTACGATATGCGACCTAGCCCGCTCGGCATCCTGCTAGCCACGCTAGAACTGCGGTTCGGATTGATCCGAGCTATCACCCCAGAATACAGCTCCTACAAATTCGAGGATAGGGGCACGTACTACCGGCAAACCAAGATCGACCAGTCGGCAGAATCCAAGGCGATATTCAAACACGCTAAGAAGGCAAGCAAATGGTACAGCATTAACGTGACCGAGGCCGCCAAAGTATCCAGCGTCCTCCGCGGCGACCTGATCCGCAAGCTGCAGGAGTGGAGCGACCGAGGTTACATCCTTTTGAAGACGAGCGGCGTCGAGAACCGCTACCGAATCTTGAAGGAGCTCCCGCGGACGCCGAAACAGCTAGATCCGATTTTCGAGAAGCTCTACGCGGACATGGAAGCCCGCGAGGAAGACGCGCTCAAGCGCACGCACCAGGTCAGCGACATGATCACGGCGAAACAATGCTTCGCGCTGTCGCTGGCGCAGCACTTCGGCATGGGTCTGCCGGGCGAGAAGGCTACCCAGTGCGGACACTGCACATTCTGCATGGGGGGCGGGAAGCCGGTCGTCCTACCGCCGGCGCAGAAACCGGCCGTGAATATCGCGGGGATAGAGAGGGTGCTGAAGGCGTGCGACGTGCGCGACGACCCTAGGTTTTTGGCGCGCGTCGCTTTCGGGATCAAAAGCCCTCGTGTCGGGGAGTTGAAGCTGGACAAGAGTCCCGTGTTCATGTCGTTGGCGGATCATGATTTCAAGGTTCGTTTTCTCCGGTCTAATTGTCCTTTTTGTTATTACCCTTGGAGTCAAAGCCCCCTTAACCCAACCCCCTTTTCCCCCGGTATCAGGTAGCCAGCTATGCTATGAACAAAAATGTCCGCATCGCCGTCCCTCCCTTCTCCCCCTTCCATCCCATCCCCCCCCAAAACTTCTGGATCTCCACTGCCATTTTCTTCCATCTTGTATCTGAATGCTACTACACCTCCCTGTATACCTGTATACTGACCATCCTCTCAACCCACACAGTCCCTCCTCAAAGAATTCACCCGAGCCTGCGATGAAGCAAATAAGGGGTGAAGGTCAAGGGGCGTCGCGTCGTCATGACTGTCTAGCTACCTAGGTTGTCGTGCGTACACTCTGTGAGACCACCCCCGTCTAGGCTCTCGATCCGTCTGCCCCAGCGGCGCTCTACGTTCCCTCCCTCCCCGGAGCATGTCCGCAGATACGAGGTTTCCGTCCCTCTGGGTATTCTGTTTTGCATTGTACTTGTACAATATTGAAACCCCCTTCTCTGTCTGTCACATAGAACAGAGACTTCACTGTCATCGTCCTCCTTCTCGTAATAGGAAAGGGGAAAACATCCATTTGAAAGGTACCGAAGTCCTCCTCCTTTTGCGGGAAGGGGGAAACTTCCTCAATATTGTTGGAGGGATTTTTACCTACCTACCTGATGTTAGGAATACAAAAAAAAAAAAAAAAAAAAGAGATAGAAAGATTAGGGAGGTATGGACGAAAGAATAGACAGCTCACGCTGGAAAAACTTGTGTGTTTGTAGATAGACTAGAATGGTTGTGCTGGTCCTGGCTGGCTGGCTGACCGGCTGAAGATTGTTGGTGGGCCTGTGTATGTATGGTCAAGCTTTGCTACCTCATGTACGGTGTCTACCTAGGTAGGCAGATATCTACATAATATAGGCAGGCAACTTGATGAAAAACGACGGGTTGTTTGCTTGTTTAGTATACTACCTAGGTATTACCTCCTCTGGAATAGAATTGTGAGGTCCAAGGCATTTTTGTGCCTGGATGTATGCCACGGGCAGCCCCCCCCCCCCCCCCCCCCCTGAATCTCTGGTACACAACAATTCATTCCTCTTAAACAGACCCGTTAGACTAATCTACGCTTCTCCAAGGTACTATGGTCCAACTTTTTCTTTTTCTCCAACACGAAAGGGCTTGTCGAAATATCAAATCACGTAACATACACATAGACTTCACGGAACTTTGCCCAATTGTCAAAAGTAATTGATTTGTCAGCTCCGGACACTGACGTGGATGAAGAAGAATGCTGCCTTGTCACCCTTCTCACCCCTTTTCGCTTATCTTATATACTCCCTTAGGCGCCATGAAGTATACTCGGTGCATCCGCACAAATAACGCTATACACTCTTTGGCCGTCAGTAGCATCCATCGGCCAAGGCGGAAAACAATGCCAGCCGATCTCCTTCTTCCACAGGACATATGTATATGCATACTCTGACAATCGACTCTCGACACCGATATGATGAACATGTTTCCTCAACCAGTTCGATTCTTCTCCTCTTTTTTTTATTATAAAGCACCTTTCCGGCTATGCATTACCATCAATCAACTCCTCCCGCCACCTCAATCGACATTATTGACTCGAAAAGTAGAAAGGTATCATATGCCATGCCATGCTCTGCTCCTGCTCTGAAACTCGAATGATTTGTCGACTACCAGACAGCCGACCATGCAGGAAGTCATCATGGCTAAGAGCCACGTTTCCATCTAGGGTGGTGAACCACGCGCGGGCGAGCGTGCGTGCTCGTGCAGTAAATTTGCAGTTTTGTTTGATTATTTGTTCTTAGGTTTGTCAGGATTTTCGTCTCCTCGCCTGGATAGGGCCATGAACTTTGTGTGGGTAAAGAAACACAGAGAATATTAATTTTTTTTGGACGCCGTATACCACCAGCAAGTTGTTTCAGGTCGCAAGCGAGAGGTAACAATGCCCAAGCAAATCGAGGTGCCAGCTTCCGGGTGTGCCAGACGAAGACGAATGGCGAGGCGGCGACTCAGTTATCTTCGTCCATGATCCTCTGCACCTCGGGGGCGTTAAGAAGGATGCGCTTGCCGAGCTCCTCGGGCGGTTTGCCATCGCGCACGGCACCGAAATCGAGAATCTGTTACGGGAGAGAAAAGTTAGAGAAGCCACCGAGTCGTACTGTGAACGGAACTCACCTCGACGTATGTCAAGTTATCCCTCTGTACGGCCGCAACGCAGCGTCGCTCATCAAACCTGACTTGCCAGACCCCACTAAGGCCGGTGAGCAGGTCCTGAATGCACTCGCCCGTGCGGATATCCCACATCTTCAAAGTCCGATCGCTACCGCTAATAACTTTTCGCCCGTCGTGCTGGAAGCAGGTTATAGCGCCCGTGTGTCCCGTCAGGGCGGACTGGCAGCGCCCACTCTCGGGCTCCCAGATGCGGAGGGTACTGTCCGCGGCAGCCGAGACGAGTCGCTCGTCCCGCAGGTCGAGCAGGCCGACCAGGAGGGTGTGGCCCTCGAGCGTATGGAGACAAGATCCGGTCTGGAGATCCCAGATCTTGACGAAGCTGTCCATGCTGCCCGAGATGCACCTGTCGCGGGCCACATCGAGGACGACGCTGTACACCTTCTGCGTGTGTCCCTGGAGTACATGCACCGTCTCCCCGGTGCTGATGCGCCAGACCCGGACCGTGTTGTCGTAGCTACCGCTGACCAGCGTATCGGCATGGGCGGCGATCGCGCGCACCGAATGGGTATGGCCCTGCAGGGTACGGATGAAGTACGGGCAGTCGGCGTCATTAGCAGGCGGGCCGGTCTGGATGTACCTCCGGGAGCCCGCCTCGGGGAGGCGCCACACGCGCAGCTGGCTGTCCCGGGACCCCGTGATGATCAGAGGTTTGGGGGGCGTCATGACCGGCTCTCCGCTGGAGAGCCTGCCGGTCTCGGTCGGCATCAGGATCTGCAGACAGCGCACAGTACTAGTATGGCCGTAGAACACCTGTGTGCAGAGACCCTTCTCGATATCCCAGACGCGGACGGAGCGGTCGGTCGATCCGGAGACCAGCATATTGCCCTCGTACTGCAGGGCCCAGACGCCGCCCTCGTGGCCCTCCAGCCGCTTCCGGAGCTTGCCCGTCTTAGTGTCGTAGACGTGGATGAGCATGTCGTCGCTCCCCGTTATGATCTTGTCGTCGTCGAACTGCAGACACGTGATGACGTGGCGCGGGTGGGCCGCGAATGCCACGTGGCCGGGCTTGACCTTGCCGCTCATCCAGCTCTTGCGGATCATGTAGTGACGTCGGTAGAGCGACTTGAACAGGTGGAGCCTCCTCAGGCTGGCGAGGCCGATGTGGGGGTCAGGCACGGCGACCGCGGCGGCGCTGGCCGCGGAGATCGGTCCCTCGGACTTGTGCACCCTCTCGCCGGTCCAGGTCTTCTCATCCTTGACGTTGTCGTGGGCGCTCGCCCGCCGCTTGGCCCGGTCCGAACCGAAGTTGTTAAGGGGTCTCTTGCGCTTGGAAGATCGTAACTTCTGTGCCGGCGGGTCGGGCTTGGACGAGGAAATGAGCTCGGTCTCGGTGGAGGTCAGCTTGTTCTGCAGGCTGAAATCCCGCTCGCATCCTTCGGGTCCGGCCGGGTCTTGCCAGCCCCAGCCCTGCTTGATGGCCTTCTCGAGCTCGCCCGGCGCCAGCGTGAAACCGTCGCGGTCGAACAGCTCCTTCCAGCCGGTCTCGTCGCTGTCGATGGTGATCCTCCAGTACTTCGACACCTGGGCTGCCCGGCAGAGATCCTGATGATCCAGGTACGACAGGATATTCAACGTCAGCTCCAGGGGCAGGTACTTGAGGATGTCGCATTTCAGGGCCGGATTGACGACGCCGGCGACGACGTTGAGGGTCTGCCTGGAGCATCGCTGCAAGAGCTGATACATCATCAGGGACTTCATCTCCGCGGGCATGGCATCGAACGTCTCCAACATGGATCCGGGATCAACCATCGACGGTTGACCTCCCCGAGAGGAGACCCCGTCGAACCTGAGGGCTCTTGGCGAAGCCTTGACGATGGCGGACGGTCCGGCCGACTCGGCTACGCTACTCTGGCTATCTCCGTGCAGGACGATAGATACCTCGTCGTCGACGAGATCATCGCCGTCGCGGTCTCCAGACTGTACTCGGGAGGCCTGGAGGGTAGGCGACATGCGGGGGCTCGGCAGGCTGGCATCCTGTGCCGCGATAGTGTTAATAGGTCGCGGATGCTGATGGGCCCGGATGGACTGCTGGAGGGATTCGTCCGCATCCGTGAACGGCTCGGGGTCTGCATCGGTAATGGGGGGGGTAGCCACATTACTGCCGAAGACGTTGTGAGAATCGCTACCGGAAGGGCTGGAGATATCGAAGAAGGACTGCGTGTCGGCGGGGTCGGACTCCGGGATCTCGAAGGAATCAAGATTGGAACGCCGCAGCTTCAGCGGGCGGTGTAGGTTGGCCGGGCCGATCTCCGAGCTGTCGGGGGTGGCAGGCAGGTCGCCGTTGGGCTTGTTGACATCGTCCTTCTCGAGGTGGAGCAGGCGGCGGCACTTGTCGGAGATGGTGCTGCCGAGACTGAGGCCGTGGGATCGGGCAGATGACGAGCGTTGCCCATTCTTCTTGACGGATCCGGTGACGACGACCGGAGAGCCCGCCCTCGAGCGCACCCTTTGGGATTTTCGCGTCAGGGACAGCTCAGAATAGTCTTTGGATGTACGCCGGCGACTCTCGCGATGGGAGATGTTCAAGCTTGGCTCTCTCTTCGCCTCCTGGGAGGATTCGTCGGCCGGGGACTGCAGGGACTAGAAGATGGCGGCCACGGGGTCAGCAAGAGCAGATAGAGGGGGGAGACGGTACTGAGGAGGAAAAATTAGGAAGACGGGACGGAAAACGCAACCCACATCTTGAGTGTTGTGATCTTGATCTATGGGCCAGGATAGGGTAGCGTCGTTGTCCACACTGAAGGTGAACCTCTTCAGCTCGGGAGGGATGGGTTTCTTGGCTAGGGGGTATTCCTTTGCGTCGAGGGAGTCGAGGGGTCTCGACTCCCGCACCAGGAGAGGCGGATAAGACCTCTTGGTCGTGGTCGTGGTAGTGACCGTCTTTGTCTCGATGCATTCCGCGACGCCGAATCTCATACGAGGATTGGGGGAGTGGGCGTCGGCCTCGTCGAAGTTGACAGACACGGTGGTCTGGCTGGACCTCGCTGGACCGGGTTCCATCTTTCCTGTGTGCGGGTGCCGGGCGGCGGCAGTTATTCTCGATCTATGAGTAGGTTGGGAGACACCATGAATACGAGACGGCGCACGAGAGAGTTGAAAAGAAAAAAAAAAAGGTGATCTAGGTTGGTCGGTCGAGGATAACAGTAAGGCCAGGCCGATTGGTGGTCTCGTGGCGCAGTTAAGAAGGAGATGGGCCAGTCGGAGCGAGGGAGGATCTGATGGTCAGTGAACACGGGCCAAATCGTTGGAAGGCGGGCGAAGAGGCGTGTATTTTCGTGACGTGGGGGCAAGACTGTCGGTATATATCGTGGATAGAAGAAGTCACCAGATGGGGGGGAATCTAAGTGGAAACGGAATGCAAGGGCCTGCCTGCCTCGAAACGCGTATTTGTTTTTTCTTTTTTTATAAACAGGATCGTGGTCACTCTCGTTGGCGCCTTGGGCAGTCGTGACTTGTTTCCACCGGCGGTGATGGTTGTTGACCAGCTGGCTTTGCTCGGCTCGGCTGGCTTCGCAGAGAGGGCTGGCTGCGGTGATCGGAGCAGACTCGCGTTTGATGGACAGCGGTATCGAGGAGGTCTACACGGGAGTCGCAGCTGGAATGATGCAATTGCCACGATGCGTAAATGGACGGAGGAGATGATGCAACGGGGCAGAGGGGCGGACGGAGGAGGGTAATGGGTAATGAGTGATGTGTGATGTGTGTGGATGTGAATCGGGAGTGTCTGGGTGACTTGGGTCGAGTTTGTGATGGAATCAGAGGGGAGGCGGCTTTTTTGGGGTTGGGGGGGTTTCGTGCTGGAGGTTCCAAGGTTCCAAGATTGGCAATTGTCAGCACCAGCTGGACTGGGCAGACGCAGGTGGACAGATAATAATGTGCCCCTTTAGTTGCAAGGGACTAGCTTACATCGAATGCGAATGCGGCGCAGCAGGCGGTGCTGACTCCCGTGGTAATCAAGTCGTTTTATTGGCCAAGATTGTGGCGATGTGGGCAAATTTCACCTACAGCATTTGCAGCATCGTGTGGAACATATATTCCTCTACCTGCTGCTATTCCACTAAGCATAAATCTGGCTGATTTCGCTAGCACGACAACAACTCATCCATTAGCAGACAGTACCTGCGACTGCCTGTTGTGCCTACTGTACCCGCTGTACCTGCTGTAACTTGGTGAAGTCTAGCAGTTTGGCAATCACTGAAAGATCGCGTTCGCGTTCGTGCTTACCCCGTACTCCTTACAGCCCTGGAGGTTACCAGGTGGTTAGTAAAGTGCTTGCAGCTGCCCCCATCACCCATCGCCGCCGGTGTTTCGCTGCGCCCACTCACAACTATCCCTTTGGCTGCCTCCTGCATCACAATGCATTCTTCTCTTTCCGATATCATGGATGCCAACATTCTTTTCAAAGCCTTGTTTCGAATCCGGGATACTCAACAATCACATTTACATACCTACTTAAGTAGGTACCTGATTACCTTATGTACATACTTACCTACCTAGGTAGGTAAGTAGGTGCCTTTGCCTGCGCTGCGAGTACTGGGCGAGGTATCCAACTGACTGACCATGTCGACGTTACCCAAGGGATGGATGAGCTGGAAGAGCAACGATACTAGAATCATGACGATTCGCCTTTGCTGTCTCCTGCTCTCCTCCCTTTTGGGGATACTGTTTAGGTGAGACTTGGCCACATGCTCCGTGTCACCGTGTCATATTCTTTTCTTTTGGCAAGAAAAAAATGATACATGCTCCGCGTTGCAACTCTTCCATTTCCGTGGACTGGACTCTTCACCGTCTCCCCAGGGAACGGGGTATATCATCCCTTCGAGTCCCCCTCCCCCCCTTCTTCAAGTTGGGAATGAGACTCTGTCTGACCAGGCGGCTGCCAGGCTCGACTCGTCCATGTTCATTTCATGTTGGTGCGAACAAACATGCAGCCAAGACAATATTTCCATTGTGTTCATCGCGTGATCTGCTCTGCATGGTAACATCGAGACCCAACACCAACCTTCGGCTCCGTCTCACAGTACCTAGCAGCCTAGGCAGGCCTGACTGAATTCTGCGCCAACTCGTTGGAGATTCGGAGCCGCCACACGCAGCCATCCAGCAGCGAGGAACACGATGAGCCCGACGACGACAAATCACTGATCCGGGCAGGTACAGATGTTCTACCTTGTTGTAACCGTGGAATGCAACAACGATCATCAGGCGATAGAATAGAGGAACGGGCTGGATTCAAGCCTAAGGTTAGATCTGAAGTATACACCTAGTAGGTGCCCTATGTAGGTAAGTAAGCGAAGACCGCTCATCACACGGCAATCCTGCATCTGGTTACCTTGCCGGCCATACGTACTTACCGGTACGCCTTGTACGCTTCCGTCGTTTCTTTTTCCTTTCCGAGATGGAATGGGTGGCATGCTGGGAGATGCATACTAATGTAGGTTTCGCGACTTACTGTCAATATCTCATGTGCTGTGGTACCGACCTGGACGTTCGTCTTTACTACTACATTTACTATGCAGCTGTTGCTGTGTCTTTCAGTTTATACCCCTGGTCCTGAAATGCCTCGTAGGGAGTAGGCTGGTAGGTTCAATCTCTCTCATCTTCTTACATTCAAATTGATACATGCAGGAATACTCCTTCCTGATACTGGTTTTATCCATCCCCAAATTCAATCCTTCCAGGTTCCAGTCTGACAGGATCTTGAATAATGACGTCTTCATTGAAAGGATCCATCGTGACTGCATGATGGCAGCACGCTCCAAGTTTATCTTTTCTTCCTTGTGGTCTTTTTTTAATCTAGAATCCATCTAGAATCGATCTCCGTGAATCCA
This sequence comes from Xylariomycetidae sp. FL2044, assembly GCA_022376275.1. Taxonomy (NCBI): domain Eukaryota; kingdom Fungi; phylum Ascomycota; class Sordariomycetes; species Xylariomycetidae sp. FL2044. The sequence goes on along the minus strand of JAJNOH010000053.1, from coordinate 58,329 downwards.
CACGGTGACTGAGAGGAACGGTGCGTGCTACTTGCGGATAGTTTCTTGCTCCGCCCGCACCGTCGAGTCCCTTCCCATCCAGCCTATGAATCTTTAACCTGTGGTACAGGTGTTTGACTCAACATCAAGGATGAGATATACCATCAAGAGGTGGTTCAAGGCTCAAGTCATAAGGCATCATTCATCCAGGTGCGGCGAAACCGAGGAACCCAGCTGGGAGAAAACTGACCATTTCCGCTTCTCAGCTTTGAGTCTGTGCGGCCTTCAACGGCGGTTTCCCGGGGCAGCCTACCCTGAGTGCCATCCGATGAGTGTCCAGGTGATATGGAGATCAGACGTCAGTGTCTACCTCTTCCGAAGTTAGATGCCGATGGACAGCTCTCGCCTGATGGCTGTAGCCTAGAGACTTCTGCCACGACTTACGGGGCAGTGCTGGAGGATTTCGTCCTTCATAAGGAATGGTCATGTCCTGCCGCATTCGCCAGCTAACTACCCGCCGTCACCTAGATCCGCTCTATCTACTCTCTTTTCCGGTCCAATTCTATCCCCCTCAGTTATCGCACATTGATCTCAAGATATCGTGCCTGATATATTTCAGGCGAGTCCAGGCATGAACCGAGCTCCCTGGGACGACGACATTTTGGCCTTCACGATTCGGAACGAGCTCTGGGGGGGGACGCCATTCCGTCGATTCTGGGCGTTTCAACTTCGACCTTGGCGATCGCCTACGCGAGAACCAGTGACGGGAGCAAGAACATCCCACGCAGGTTTGCCTAGTTGGTCGACACCCTCCGGACGGCACTCTTCGGGGGAAGATCTTGTCTCTTCACGTCGGCAGACTTGTCACCTTTACGTAGAGAAGCGCTCAGGCGATATAGAAGCTGTCTCGTGACACTCGCAGCCACCCAGCCGACAGTCGACAATCCTCGCATTGGTATAACCTCGTTCGATGTCTGTCCCCAATATCTAATGACGAACCTCTAGCACCCCAAGACCGAGCACACTTGGAACGCCTTGTGTCATAGAGCGCACCAGGCAGATGATCTTCACTCGCGGATTAGTCTATGAAGGGAGTTATCATCTTGCTGATTGACTACTTGTAGGTACTCGACTTCGGCCATCATGGCAAGCGCGGGAATCTCGACAGTGCCTTTTGAAGTCGAGAGACGGGAGAACAGGTGAAGCCTTGTTGAGTACCTTATCTTGAGAGTATCGGACTGTTACACTGCCCGGTATCACGTTGGATCTTGGGTACATTCGAGGGATAAGATCGTTCTCGTTTTCTATTCGGCCAATCCGGCCTACTTGCACACGGTTGGTTTCATGACCTCTTACCCGAACCTATGATTCTCTATGATCTTCCCTAGTCTAGGGAACGCAGTGATGATTGACAAAGTGAATCTTGGCCCATATCGACTCTTTGCTGACGGCCGATCTGAGCACGAGGTCTATTTATTCCATTACTAATAAGGCAGATGCCGTGCTAGAACCGAGAGAAAAGATCTTGGTAATTGAACGTACTATACATACATACTCCGTATAAAAAGGGGGGGGGGGGGGGGGGGGGGGGGAACGAACGTCAGATTGATATCCGCGTGGTCTTATTTATAATTATGTAAATTATCAAAATGTACAGCTACTAGATCTCATATTTGCAGATTCGCGAGTCTGTTTTCGTTGATAGGGGGCATGTTTGGGAATTTTAGTCGCCCCCGGATTGCGCCCGTGGCTTCAAGGTTTGTACGCCACTGGTTTAACAGCCCAGTGATTTCCAAGGTCGCAAACGGGGACCAACAGCTCGTCGGCCGCACCGAAATGTTCCAGAAGGATTCTGTAGGTTAAATTCTTAGATTCTGTAGGTTAGATAGATCTGGGAAGGGGGATAATAATAATAAGCAAAACATAACTGCGCACGAAGTACCTAACGCTAGGTCACGACTATCCTGAAACACTGGGACTCATATGAGTGATTGTCATTTCGAGATTTGCTACCAACCACCAACTGATCCATCATCTGTTGCCTTCCAGCGGCCTGCTTTTATGTAGGTTAGGTGGATTATTACCTCGGCACGCACGCAGGATCGTGGAATCAAGTGCGGCGGCGTAATTTACCCGTCTCGGATGAGAGGAGCTCGACATGCAAGGGTGGCAGAGAGGCAGACAACATGAGAGATCAAAAAGGATTATTATTAGGACAGGTCACATATCATTCACATTCACAAGGTGATGTAGAATCACAAAATCAACGGGCTCATTGCAAGTCTGAACCTAAACACAAATCAGCAGCCAGGACCAAAGTACGTACGCACGTACGCACGGGTACGTATTACGAGAGACGAGAGGAAGTTTTCCAGCCCGCCATTATGCTAGCGATGATCCGGCCCGGCAGATATTATTAGCATCAGTAATAGCGGCAGCCCAGGTGAACTTTTGTCTGGAAGATTCCCATATCATATTTGCTGCTGTTTGCTGTCCAAAATTGCCCATGTCTGATCCTCTACCTAGACAGCTAGACTGCTAGACTACCGCTCGGGGTCCCCTTCCGTCGGCCCAATCTGTCTGTACTGGTCATGGCCCAAGGACCCATGAAGCATGACCCATCCCGCTTGGTACGCCGGGAGGGGTGTGTCTCTTCCGTCCTGCCCTATGCGTACAAGCATGACCTCCAAAGTTGGCCGTGGTGGAGTGATCCTGACCTGGTTCATACATGAATTTCGCAGATTGAGTGGGCGGCGGATTTCGATGGTGGTATCCGTACTACGGTGTACAGGAAAACTATGGAGTAATAATAATAATAACAATTCTACCAGGTCCTTCGTAGCCTACTAGTACTCCGTAGACATTAGGTAGTAATAATAACAACCAACGTAGAGCAGGAAAAAAATCCCTTCGAAAGAGTTTTGCATCTCTCAAACCCTTCCGACAACATAAAACAAGCCTCGAGCCAGATCAACGGGATCGCCTCCTTTATTTTATATTTGGTATTTGTATTTGTGTTATTGCAAGGTCATATTACAATTACAGATGGTACCCCCCAAGCTTCTTTCGCAATGACGATCAGGACGCTTGTGTAAATCCTGACTTCGTCTCAACTATCGCTCCCTCTTCCTATCTCACATTCTCCCTCACACACTCTCTCACTACTCTCTCTCTCTCACTCAACTCAACTCAACTCGACCTTCAACATTGACCATCATCGTCCTGTGTATTGGTCATCCGGTCGGTCGGTCTCTACATCATATGACACGAGGACGCGTCCTTCTGACATAATCATAACCACCCGAGGTTCAGCAGCATTTATAAGCCAGCCCCCGTCCTGGTGGTTGGTGTTTGACATATTTTTAGTTGCGTCGTTGAGTTTGGGGGCAAAGCCACTCCCGCTACTGCTTACCGGAACGCCATCCGAAAAGCCCTGGAGGTCCGGGCCCTGAGAATCATCTATCCCTATCCCTACCTAGGTACCTAAAACAACCTTGAATACTCCAGTTTACAAGGTTGGGACAACCCGTTCATCATCATCAGTGCGCGCGCACTGAAGACTGGCGATATCGATCGCTCTCGAGATCAAGCAGAATGTTGGACAAAATCAGAAGTCTTCCCGCCTCGTTGCGACTACCTCACTACGGTCGCTGCTCCATGGGCCAAGATGACACCATACCGTCCCAGGATGCGGTCTTGCGAGGGAAGATATTCCTAGACACGCTGCCCGCTGACGTCGAGCCCATCAGAAAGTTCCTGGAGAGGTACAGCGGGATTCGCGGCAAGGATGTCGATGAGCACATTCACTACATGGTACGTACGGTCATGTCATGACATTGCTCCCCTCACCATTTTATTACACCCAGCAAACATTCATTCTGCAAACATCTGCAAAGTACTTAATTTATACTGACCCGCCCTCACAGCGCGATCGGTTATGGGACATCTACCCGTACGTCTGCATCGGCCATTTTCGCTTTCTCTCGCTCCAGTTCACCGCCGACCCTCGTTATCAGTGGGCGCTCAAGCGGCTGCTGGCGCCCAGGTCCCATGTCACCTTTCTCGACGTCGGCTGCTGCGTCGGCCTGGTCCTACGGCAGCTGAATTTCGACGGCGTGCATTCGTCCCGGCTCTACGGCACCGACATCGAGTCGCGCTTCGTGGAGGCCGGCTACGACCTGTTCAAGGACAGGGGGAAACTGAAAGCTACGTTCGTCACCGGCGACCTGTTGAAGCAGGGTAGCGGCGGCGGCGACGGCGACGAGAGACTGGATGTGCTCGATGGCAAGATGAACATCATCCACGCCACTAGTTTCTTTCACCTCTTCACCTGGGACGACCAAGTCCGCGCCGCCGTGCGCATGATCCGGTTTCTCGATCCGGAAGACCCGGACGTCATGATATTCGGGAGGCACGTCGGCACGACGAAGCCCGGCGTCAAAGAGGGTCTGAGAGGCGATCGACGGTACCTGCATAGCGCTGAGAGTTGGCAGAGGCTCTGGGACGAAGTAGGTCGGCTGACGGGAACCTCGTGGAGGACGGAGGTGGATCTGTTAGAGAACAAGAGGGGGCCAGACGGGAGTGTCGTGGATGACTCCCTCCGGCGAATGCATTTTGGCGTCTATCGGGCTTGATACACACAGCATGGACACATGTTTTACTGGTTGGACTGCATTAGCGAGGCGTTCTGAGAGAAAAACGAAACGGGGAATGACTGTTTTGGATTGGGTTAATGATGAATGGTTACGAGTATACGATTGGAACTCGTTCAAGCCCAACGGCGCTTGGGGGTGGTATGTATAGAGCGGTGAGGGATCATGGCCAACTTTCTCGCACGACGGCCATCATACGATGTGAAACCTTCACCGTGTTCGAGGGGAGCTGTATCATAGGGCTTACATAGCATACTGCGTACATATTGATAATGTCTCATAATATACTTGTGCATACTCAACCATACGCGTACGCTGTTTCTATCTCATCATCACTCTCATTCTCTCACTTTACCTATCCGCCCAGTCTCTCTTCACAAAACCAGCGCAGGGCTCCGCCACCATGTATACCTGAAGCCATGGTATGCGCCGCGGATATCTTTGGTAACACACTCGCATCCGCGATCTTCACGTTCGCGAACCCATGCACCCTCAGCTCATCATCTACCACTCCACCCTCCTCCTCCTCATCCTTCTCCTTGCCCATCCTACACGGACACCCCAGATGCAGAGCCGACTGCACACTATCCCTCACGTACTCATCTATCTGGTAATCGCCCAGATCCTTCCTCCTCCAGCGACGCGGCCACGCTCCAGGAATAAAGTCGCCGTTGATTCTCGAGGTGCCACTAAGGACCTCGCATCCTCGCCATCCCTTGTTGGGCTCCGGGTATCGGTAAGTGGTGCGAGGACTTCTCCCAGACCCGACAACATGGGGGGAACCCGGGAGAGATATCCGTCGTTGACCTCGCCCTTCTCGAGCCAGGAGAACGAAGGTATCGGGGTCCTCACTGAGATGCGAGCCCAGAGCACAACCTGCAATGCCGCCGCCGACTATGATGTGGTCGTATTCTTTACGAGCAACGTCAAGGGGCTTCTTTGCTGGGTATGGGTGTCGACTGGCCACATCCTGAGTGTCAAAATTGACAAATGACTGATAAGTTGAATTGGCTATTTAGAACGATGTGAGTTCCACGACGGTCCGTGAACCTAGAGACTTTGTAAAAAATGATTGTGTACCATGAGCGAATACTGATAGAGAGGTGGAAGTAATATGAAAAGCGATAGGTATCGTTCTTGGTGACAGTGGAGTGGAGACATGACACCGTGATGTGATAGACTACCTACGTTCAGGGGGTTCGTTTTAATAATTACCTAGGTAGTCACATCTCGTAGGTAGCTACTTATGGATATATCAATGTGATATCTCTGAGTTTGGTTCTTACGTGATGTTGGGAACGATTTGCCTTATGTCTTGAAGGAAGTACTCACATAATCGCGGGTTGACATGACAGGTTTCTGCCAGGGAAATAGGGGGCTGCGATTTAGCGGCTGCCACACGACGCCCCTCGAGCCTTCGTTCTACAACAAACCTGCTGACGTTCGGTGAGGGCTCCAGCTGAATTCCAGTAAGCTTCGGCCTTCCTTGGAGTATGTCACATTTTTATCGTCTGTTTCCTCTATATTTACTGGAATATTGAGCCCATTCTGCAGCGGCACCTCAGTCGACTCAACGATGACAAGTTCAAGCAAACACTCAGGGAGGGTATGCCGGCGGATTGCACGTGTGACGTTCAGCGTTTGTCGTCATAGGTGGTATTGATGGAGGCGATATTTTGAGGCGAAGCGGTGCTTGGTTGCCTGCCTCCGAGAGTACCGGGGGTATGTACATACACATTGCTCTTCCGTCAGACCATATCGAACCCATCACGATATACGCAACTGACGTGATACGGCGCACACAGCCTGGGTGTTGGCGACTGCCCTGATCTTTCGCCGTAGAGACGAAGCAGCCGGCCCAGTAGCCGACGACGTCGTCGATTTGAAGCAGATTCCAAGTCGGCATGCCCCGAATGGAGCCAAGGCACGATTCTCTCTGGCTATGGGATTCGATTCGACTTCTCTCCTTCTTCGCTTCTCGCCTCAAGTGCATCTTACAGACTGGGGCGAAGCAAGCACCGTGTAGATGATGCGATAAGTCATCTCGTCTTTCGAACGCGTTCTCGACTAGTCGCAAAGTTCAGCCCACTAAGGCGACACGAAAGTGCATCTTGCTCGTCGGATCTGCTGCACGAGGTGGGTGGCATAGATGCTTGTTTTCGAAGCCGCAGTATTCGTGTCTCTTCAACGAAGTACGCTGACGAGCCGCGTGACATGATATTGGATCCCCTTCTGCCGATCGTTCGTCTGTCAGTTGTGAGAGACACAGCCTTGCTGCTATATTTGACGGGACTGCCTTTTTATTCTCTTCTTACCACTATTTTTTCTCTCGTTCCCGTTGTCGTTTCCACTCTTCTCCCTTTCCTTCTTCATACATAGATCTGTTTTGAGTCTCCAGCTGAATGAATCTTTCCCGCATACTTCCCTCGAATTCTTATATCATGGCTGCTGATGGCCTGGACACCGAGGCATATGTGGCCATTGTTGCCCTGCTAATCTCAGTCGTCGCTCTTTTAACAGGAATACTGCAGTTCTTGCAACAATATCTTGCTTCTGCAACAGGTTATGCAAAGTGCGGCAAGAAGGTAGGTATCGAGAAGCAACCCGATCCTTTAGTGTTTACTACCCTCTACCGAGTTTTATCGGCCGGACGAGGTCCAACGTGGTCCTCATCCACATGACCACATTCCAAAGCAGTCGGCTGATTCACTGTCACAGGTCATGGGCGAGTGGGCGAGGTACACTCGACGTGTTCCAAGACCTTGGGAGCTTCGGGTCGAGGTTCAGTACGAGGTACCCGTTATTTTCCTCGCACCACCGAACAATGTGAGATGCCCGGTCCCAGATTCACCCATCTGGTATGCCGATGGCTCGAAGACAAGCTATGAAGAGACCAGGACACTGTTGCCCGACGAAGACAAGGAACAGGAGATGAAGCTGTCTCGCAAGCAGCGCATACATACGGTGGAAAACGAGCGCGCTTCCTGGGTTGAGCTGCTAGCAGCCGTTCAGAAAATGGAATATGACAGTTATCACTGGCAGTCGGGCTGCTATAAGAACAATTCAGGAGACCCGAAACCGGCTAGGTTCGATCCGCGCACGCTTGCTGTTGCAATCCAAAGCAAGCCCAAAAGCTGGGACAATATGCCGTCGAGCGTAACGAAGCCTTACGCGACGACCACCTTCTGTCACATCATCGAGCTCGCTAGCGTCCTTGGTCTTCACTGGAAGGAGTTCAGTAGGAGCTCCAACCGTTATCGGGCAGAGGGAAATGGCTACATCTTGACCGGTTGTCTGAACAATGAGTTGGGTTTAATTTTTACATTCCAACAAACTGGCAAAACTATCTTCGCGAAGAACAGGATAATACCCCGAGATGAGATCAAAAAGCTCTGTTTCGGAGTAGCCCATACGATCTTTTGCACTGCGAAGGACGACAATCTCCTCGAGTTTCCGCCCGATGATTCATTCGATGATGCTCACGGGCTTATTGCACTGCATCTCGGTAGCTCGCGAGAGATCGCCGAGACCTTGATGGCATTGGGTTGTAATATCACCACCGTCGATTTCTTCCTCACCCAAAACCATAAGAAGATGGGCCACCTATTCCCAGGTAGGTACTCTATTCTACTTCTCAATACTCAGTGTCTATCTATATCAACATTCTTGGAGCCCATAACCGGAATGGTCTGACCTCCACGGACATGACTAACTCGAAATCATTATATTGACATGGTGCCCTAAACGGAGCACGAAGACACTCGGCTCTGACTTATCCGCTACTTTCGAAGTCGAAGACCATCTATTTTGCATCATTGGTTACGCTTGTTATCCCGTCTGTCAGTCACTGACTTTCAATGTTACAGTTGTGTTTGAGCTTCTCGGTATGCTTGGTCGAACTCTACACGCATATGGTTCTGCATTTCGAATGCTCCCGAACCCGACAATTTATCACTGGAATAAGGAGTCCTTCTCAATGTGGAAGCTCTTAGAAGCCTACTGGAACAAGATTCGGGAGATGGACGACGGCTCCAAGAATGCACAGATGATGAATATCGAAAGTAATCTGGAGCGAATCTTCAGAGCCCGTTGCCAGCGATCGGAATCCGACTTAACCGTGTACATCATGGATACCCTCCATGAAGCTGTGGACGACACGGAGAAGTATTTCAAGGACCGGGGGATAGCTCAGTCGGTCGTTCTCAGAGTTGTCCGCGCTCACCTTCAGGCAGTTGTCAATCAGATCAATAAGGGCAATGTATTCGCGGATTTGGACCAGGCTGCTCCGGAACAGAAGCAGGCCAGTTTCATCGATATATACTTCAGGGAGATACGTCCCGAAATGGCGCAGGATACACCCAGGCAAAGGTAAGGCTGGCATTTCTTCCTGTCAACCTTCTCTGTCAAGCTAGAGACAATAGTTCCACCCCAGCCCAACATAGCTAGGTACCTCGCAAGCAACCGTCGAGTCGACCTTGACGAGCAACTGCTGACCTTGAAACAGATACAGTCCAGAATCAGACCTCAGTGCATCTACCGACGAATCTACTACCGAGAAAGATGACGATCCCCGCCCTTCGGTCGGCAGAGCACCGTCTGACTTTGACGGCGATGACCGGTTGGATACGGTCTGGTGTACGCTGGTGTTTCGCATGCTGTGCTGGCTCCTTCTACACGACTTCCACAAGAAAGACGTCCAGTTGCCGAAGAGCGACCTCTTGGGCAGCCGACTGCCTGTTTTTATTGTTTGAACTTGGTAAGGAGTCTGATCTGCGCGTACTCTTTTCACCCTGAGAGGCGAACCGCGTGAAACGGTCTTTTTGATCCCTTTTGGCTTAGGACAATTCTGGAATCTATGGTTTGATCAGAATACCTATCGAAGTGATTGGATCACTGGGATTTGGAAACTGGTACAGCAGAACGATACTGGAACGCATTTGGCGCTGAAAGATACCAATATTTTGATCGTCTTGTTCTTCTTATTTATTCTCCTCTTTGCGCTTGCTCTTTTCCTTCTTTCTTTCTTTTTTATTTCGTTCAGTATATTTCTGGAAACTCACTGGACGATTCCCCAAACGTGCAAAGGGGTTGCCAACGTCTGAGTCTTGAATCAGGACGCCACTGCCATGTTAGATTAATCTCAGGGGACCATCAGGTACATCATCAAAGTCTCACTTGAACTATATATACCTAGGTAGAAGAAGATCATCTTACTCGTACCCCATTTTGTGCTCTCAAGTCTACGAGAGCGAAAAGTCGACTGCCCATACATATTTCTCTAAGCCTCTTTCCTCAACCCAACCTTAAACACCCTCAACTCGAAACCCCGAGCCTTCCCATCCGCCCCAACATCAAAAACAAAATCATCTACAGATCTAAAACCGTACGTAAGACGGTCCATCGATCCCCAAGTATGGCAGCTGGACCCCGGCCAGAATCTCTCAGCGTCCTTCTCAGCCAGCTCCTCAGGTTTCCCGATGTCGAAGATGGCCCGCCACGACTGATGACACCCGGCGACTAGGTTAGTCGGGTATAACCGCACCGAGACGAACTCGTCCTTCGGGCTGCTGGATAGGGCCGCGAAGTTGGGGTAGGCGGCGATGATATCGACGCCGCGGACCCGCCAGTCCGAGACGGCGAAGCCGGGTCCCTCGTCGAGCGTCAGCGTGATGGTGGAGTTCGACGCGGCGTCCGCGTACGTCCCTGCGAAGCCGGCCTCGGCCTGCGATTTACTCGCGTCCTCGACGGCGGGGACCAGACCCCGGACGATCGCCGTGAGCGTCTGGTCGACGAGGTCGGCGCTAGAGGCGGGGCCGGCCGAGAGGATGGTGATGACGACATCGTAGTCCGGGATCAGGCAGAGTATGTTGTTGTAGCTGTTGAGGTTGCCGGCCTTGCAGTAGTACTCGATCAGGCGCTGGTCTCGGGTCACGGTGTCGGAGCGCATGATCTCCCACGGCGCGCCGATCATCATACCCGGTGACGAGGTCGATGTTAACGGCTTCATCCATTTTCGCGTTACGACGGGCTGGAGGAGTCGATGCTGGAGGATGCTGGTGCCGAACTTGAGGAGGTCTACCGTGTTGGAGTAGAATCCGCCCGCCCTGTTATTTGAGTTAGGAGATATTGCTTTTTTCGTCGGAGCTTTGGTGACTTACATGTCCTCGTATCCTAAACTGGCGCCAAACCAGGTCTCATTGACAGGTATGAATCCCCAGCTATCCTCGCCGGGACCATTGAAGATAGTCGTATTGGTCATGCCGAGAGGCCCTAGGATAGCTTCGTGTACATATTCGTCGTACGTCTTGTTGGCTATGGCCTCGACGGCGAAACCGAGAATGACGCTCGCGACGTTGGAGTAGACGGGATTGGTATAAGGCGCATACACTGGGTGGCGTTTGCCGAAGTCTCTGAAGAACTCGGCTCTATCGCAGGCGGGCAAGCCCAAGACACCAGCACAACCGGGAGTCGAGCTCTCATCGATAGCCGGAAGACCGACTTGGGACCAGTCGACGTTGGGAACACTGGAGAGATCGTTGACAACTGTGAGAAGCGTTAGATGAGCGTGAATCTACATTTCGCAGGTGCTATACTAACGATCTGTGCCGATGCCACTCATGTGCGAGGCCAAGGAACCGACAGTGACTTCGTCCCATCTGACAGTCGTAAGATCGTTTACGTCCGGCGTCTCTCCTCGCATCGTGAGTAGCTCGGGTACATATTTTGTAATGGGGTCCTCCATCAAGACCGACTGGGTCAACAACGAGAGCACGGCAAATATCTTGGATATGCTTCCGAGTCGGTATACCGTCTGCGAATCAATAGCGGCGGTGCCGTTAGGATTCAGTAGGGCCGGCGTGTGATGGAACTCGAGCATCGGGATGTCCTCGTGGATCGACTGGACGGCGACCGACATGCCCGTCGAGTCGAAGTCCGAAGTTAAGTTTAGCAAGGCATCGGTCACCGTTGTTATGGCAGACTTGATAGACACGTGGGTTGACGGTTGTGTCGGCGCTGGTAGAACTGGGCCTAAGGGGGGACAAGCACCGTTGAGGGCAGCGAGAGCTACGTCGACCAACAACAGGGCCGATACAAAGCCTCTGGGAACTGACAACTGAAACAACATGGTTTTGTTTTCTCAACTGAGTATATGATGGTTTACGGAGGGATGAGACTGCCTCCCCTTGGACGGCTGGGCTGCCCTCTATATACTCGGTCGATAGTCCTCCATATCTTCAAATGACATCTGCCACAGCCCCCCTTTTCAGGGACCACTCGGACGAGGACCAATGTCGTAAAATAGCTGAGCGGTGCTCATTTGCAACCATGGAGCTGTGCTTGATGAGCTGGAAGACTCGGCAGCCCTACGAAATATACGGTAAGCTATCCTGATTGGTTGGGTCGGACTTTGAATTGCGCTTCGACGTTGTTGTGGATCTCGCACTCCTTGCTGCGGCTGCGGCTGAAGCTGAAGCTACTACCAGAATAAGTAAACGATAGGCAGACGAGGACAGGCAGACAGGGATATGTCGACGCGAAATACTTTCAAATGACCACCACCTTGCTGTCTCATGGTAAACTACACGCCGCTTTCAGTGCGTCGCCAGTCCAGAAGTTGTGATAGTGAGACGACCACATACGATACCCGACTTCTGTTCGACTGGCGCCCAGTAGCTACGGCATTCACATCCGCTACCGAGGTCTGCACAGTTAGCTACTGTCGTACGATATACAGTACCAAGGGTCGCTCATCTCGTCCCGGGCCTGTCGTGTGTGAAGCATAATGAAGAAATCAATGAATACTCGACGAGCCCGGCTCGAGGGGTTCGCTTGGGTCAATCCCATCTTACATCGCTGGGGATACCGCCGCTGCCGAGTCCTCATATGATAGTAATGATCTATCATTTCCCTTTTCTCGAGGTCGCAGTCCGGCGGTCGAGGGGTTCTTTCCGGAATTCCAAGGTTGTAACTCTTCTCGATAATGATTTGATCTATTCCCAATCACCAGCATAGTCTTCCTCGCCGCTGTCATCTGCGGCAACCACGAGAAATGTCCTCTCAGGCACTTTGCCCGTTGTTAGCCAGAGCCTCCATAACGGCGCTGATGACCATGCCCTCGGATGACTTCTTGTCACTACCGATCTTTGTTTCAAAAGGCGTCAATGCTGCCCGGGCAGCCTGGGTAGTGTTGGAAAGACGTACACACGTAGCCGAGCGCGCTTGACGACCGCCCTCGACACCATTCTCCGGCATGACGACGGCTACGATGGTGCCTCCGGACAGATACTCCGCGTAGAGGGCGTCCTATTGGCCGAGACTTTGCAAGTAAACGGCTTTATTCATTCCAACCTTTTCCCGCATGCCGCGATCACCAGTGGCGCCCATTACGTGCTTGAAAGCTTCATGATGGGTGGCGTTGCTGTTATGCATTTTGAACGGCTCGACTAGTGGTGTGCTGGAGATCGTTGAGATGAAAGCTCGCCAGGAGCAGACAGCACGCTCCTCAACTTATATATATATATACTACCCTTTGACGGCTGTGTAGGACGCTGAGAACCACATAGCCAGAAGGGTCACATTGTAACATACCTAGGTAGAAAATAAGATGATCACCAGGTCACGAGGCAATAACAGCATCGTAAAGACATGGGCAGATGTACACACGTCGAGCACAAGTAGAAGATAGTAGTGATGTCCACATGCTGATGCCACGACTTGGTTGAAAATAGCATGTTGACGACCTCTGACTGGGTGGTGAGTGATGTAAACAGGATTCTTCGGAGGTGTTCGCGTCAAGGGGAGGGCCTATCACGCAGTTCTTTGCCATCCGGAAGGATCTTTTGCAGCGGACAAGGTCAATCAGGACGTACAGTGCCTCGGGAGTGATTGTAAATCTTTGAACACTGTGAGCTCACGCAAAAAATGACGTAGTTATCCACACAAGCACCCCTGAATCAGCCTCACTTAGGGCCTGCCAATAGCGCATAATCGTCTTCGCACTGTATTCTGCGAGGCTGACAGCTGACCTCCAGTACCCGGAACTGCCAATTTTCGGAATAGCTGGCCTTTGTTGTCTTACTTCCGAAAGAACAATCACGATACTTCCAAGGTTACGAGACAGAGTCCACTTCACCAGGGACTACGGTTATTATCAGCGCACTCACCTGGGCCATCCAACAGTTTGATAGCGTACCCTACCTCCTACACCCAGCCATTTTTTCCGAACATCGATATCGTATTTGCACTGGATCTGGTGGTTTGCGCAAGAGGAGGATGGAATTCCCCGGGACACCGTCATCTCGATAATGCCGGACTTAAGCTCGTCGGATACCCGTAGCGATCGTGTCGACTTGCGCAATGGCCATGCCGGAACAGAGAGCGACGAGAGGGCAGGTAGAAGTATGGTCAGGGAGGAGCAACAGACAAATGGCGGTGGACAGCATCCGGACCAACGAGATAAACTGGTAGTCAAGACAGACCAACATTCCTCGCAGTGTCCAACACCAACACCAACACCAATACCGCAACCAACTGATCCCTTTCCAACACTCGAGATCACCTCCTCCACCCCCGTGACACCCAAGTTCCAACAGCAACAGGCTGCGAGACATACCGACGGGGCGCGAGTGAACGTGAACGGGGCCGGGAGTCTACCCGTCTCGCAGGATGTGTCCATATCCAGTGTAGCCAGTAATGGCGGTGAATTATCTTTGTCCGTCGCATCTGATGCTCCGGAGTCCCAGTCTCTTCCCAAGACGCCCGCTCCTAGACCGTCTACCCGCACGGCTGCCGATGCTACGCCCAGAGCTCGAACACACTCTGCCACCAAGAGGCCAAGCCATGAATCTGTGCGGAAACTGTCGGCCTCACAGATGCAAGCTCTTACCGCCTCGCCCGAATCTCTTCCTATCGCTATCGTCCCTCCCCAGCGACGACCCAACGGGTCCGAGTATCCGAAATCCGCTGGTGTTGTTGAAGCAGCCCCCCGGATCACGATGCCAGCAACTGAGCATCTCCTGAGCGCCGCCCGTTCGCCAGTCGTGGGTGGTGACAAGGCGAATGGACAGGCCACATTGAACTCGAGCGCTCCTCGAACGGCGGCTGACTTTAAGCGACCTCCTCCGTCTTCAAGGACCCTCTCGACACCGCCGACGAATCGCAGACCTTCGTCGTCCAGCGCCAGTCTGACTACCCCCATCGGCATCCGCCGTAATTCCTTCCACCCAGTCGCCCGCCCTGCTCCCCTGAATCTCAATGCGCTCAATGCCGCGGTGCCCAAGCCCACGAAACCCACTGGCCCACCCAAGGGGGACCGGAACGAGCAGCCGCCGCCGCCGCCGTCGCCGTCGCCCATGGTTCCCGTTATTCCTCTGCCGCCCATGTCGCTTCCTACTCACCTCCAGCTCGAGCTAGCTGGTCAGAGACCGAGCCCTCTGTACATCTATGGCTCGCAGGCTGCCGATGCACCGTACGAATCCAGCGCTGTCAAGTTCGAACGCCTCCTGAATGCGCTGCTGCTGCTCCCCTACCTCGAGCAGATCCTGAACTTTGGCACCCTGGCTTGCTTGGACGCCTGGCTCTACACCTTCACCATACTTCCCATGAGATTCGTGCTTGCTTTGGCCGAGCTCGTCAAGTGGTGGGCCTATCTCGTGTGGAAGGAGGCCAGATGGCTTGTCGGCTTTGTCTGGGAAGGTACCGGGCGCTTGTGGCAGAGGGGGAGGAGAGGTAGGTCAGTATCACAAGTCCAGCATGACACGAGTCGACCTGCGAGCGAACAGGGCCGACCTCAGAGCCGAGCGAGTGAAGGTGGCACTGCAACGCAGCTGAACGGTGCGGCTAGGCATCGCAACACGTCAGAAAACGGTGCGACTGCTTTCCCGGATCTTGCTCGCTCGAATGGCCATGGTGTCTTCCACCCGCCCAAGCATCCCATGCCACGACCGGGAGGTTACAGACATCGTAGGACGAAGTCGGTACCTTCCAGTCTGACGTCGTATCACAAGGCAGATCTATTGCAGGGTGCCGTCCTCATCTGTAGCGTCCTGGCGATGTCAAACTTGGATGCGAGCAGGATGTACCACTTCATACGAGCGCAATCTTCCATGAAGCTCTATGTCATCTACAATATTCTCGAAGTAAGTCCCTCCCGTGTCTGGCGGTGCTGCTACCACATATTGACATCTCGGCTAGGTTGCCGACCGCCTTCTCTCGGCTATCGGACAGGACATCCTGGAATGCCTCTTCAGCTCCGAGACGCTTTCGAGGAACAGCTCTGGGAGGTCGAAACTTCTCCTACCTTTCGGCATGTTCGTCCTTGCTCTGATCTACAACGTGATTCATAGCTGGTGTCTATTCTATCAGGTCATCACCCTGAACGTCGCCGTCAACTCGTATTCGAATTCCTTACTCACGCTCCTGATATCCAATCAGTTTGTCGAGATCAAGGGTAGTGTCTTCAAGAAGATCGAGAAGGAGAACCTGTTCCAACTCACCTGCTCTGATATTGTCGAGCGCTTCCAGATATGGATCATCCTGCTCATTATCGGCATGCGAAATGTCGTCGAGGTGGGCGGTTTCACCATACCTGGCGCGGGAGGTGAGATGGACGGCGGCGCGACAAAGACCGGACCTGTCCATACTCCCTCGATCCTCCCTGCGAGCTTTCAGGTGCTACCGTCCTGGATCCTCTCTGGCGAGGTCTTGTCCCCGTTTCTAGTCGTCATCGGAATCGAGATGATGGTTGATTGGATCAAGCACGCGTACATTAACAAGTTTAATAATGTCAAGCCTACGATCTACAACAGGATGCTGGATATTCTGTGCAAGGACTATTACACCAACGTAAGTGTAACCCTCCGATAAGAGGAATGAGCTGACATTACCCCTCCGCAGGCGTTTGCCACACCGTCTCTGACCCGACGACTCGGGCTGCCACTCTTACCGCTTTCTTGTTTGTTCATTCGAGCATCCGTGCAGGTCTATCACATGTTCCTGGCCACACACCTCCCTCCACCGATCCCGACCTCGACGGCAACCACGGCTTTGTCAGTAGAGTCGTCCTCACCGTCTTCTCCCGCCATGATCGCTGCGCTAGAACATCTTGACACGTTGATACGCAATGCCCTAGGCCGTACCGTGTATGGCGTTCCCGAAGGCTCGACCCCCGGAAGATCCTTCTGGAACTTCTCATCGGACGACGCAATTGCCCTGCTGACGATGGTTGTATTCTTCTTTCTGACCTGGGTCGTACTGCTCATCTTGAAGCTCCTGTTGGGTATGGTGTTGCTGCGCTATTCCCGAGAGCGGTATGCGGCTATGAAGCTGAGGGAGCACGCGGTCGCTGCCGGGAAGTCGGAGCGGGAGAACTTTGCGCAGCCTGGTAAGAGAGTCGGTGCGTTCGGGGCTGTCGAGATTGGGGACGACCGCAGGAAGGTACTGTACGAAGACGACCAGGAGGGTCTGAAGAGGATGCGCGAACGCGAGCGCAAGATGGAGGAGAGCCTCAGGAATAAAGGGGAGGATGGGCTGGCCAAGGTGATGCGATACGAGATGGTCGCCAAGCGGATATGGTGAGTAGTAATGGCTCTGCGAGTGTATATAGGCATCGTGGCATTGGCATGCATGGCGTTGGGGCTCTCTTCGTGCTGCACTTTCTCACGCTTTGCATGGCGGATATTGGATGTACTCTGAGATCCCGGTCGGTAGCGGCCTTCAGTTATATACCATGATTTCTTCGGGACATCTGGACTTGTGTCTATCAACTACACATGTGCTATACCTTACGGTGATTTTTCGACGTCTCTGAGATTGGTGCACTCAACTGGACGGGCCGCCTAATCAAATGTACGCGAGGCAAACACGTTTCGGAAGCATTGACGATAATAGGGGATGTCTCGTGAGTGGCCCGGGTGTTCTAATCATCGCTTCAACTGCTTGCCGGCTGCTAGCCTGGGCATCATGTGCCACCCTCTGTCTCTGATTCACTTGTGAAAGTAGTCGAGCGCTATCCTTCTCTCCTACTTTCCAAAAGCTCTGCGGCTCCAACCAGGCGCCTGTTGACTCGAGCATCAACACCACCAACACCACCAACAGGCAAACACAATCACCACCGCGATCTTACACCAGGGCATCCTCCAACGACCATTGCCTCTTCTGGTAAGCGCCATCGCAATCTTCTTACTTTATTGATGTACTACTGCATTAAACTAACTTGCACTCCTTCTCCCCTCCTACCCACACAGACCATGGATCCTGCCAGAGACGGCCGAACCAGAGGGTGCTCAGACACAACCTACGCCTCCCCCACCATCTCGACCATCCCGCCGCCGCAGCGGCAGCAAAACCGTCCCAAGATGAGCGCTTCAATCTCGACCTCCGCTCCTTCCAACGCCCTTGGCCGCACCCTTCAAGTCCCTCTTCCATCGGACAACCGCGCCAAAGCCGACCCTCAAGACCAACATCGACCCCGTCCCGACCTACACGTCCACTTTGCGATCACGACCGGAGACCGATATGCGGGTCCGTGCAAAGAGAAGGAGAAGAAGACAGCGGGTAAGCCTCATCGAGAGAGCTACAAGGAATGGGATGTGGTGAAGGAGAGACTCCGCAGAGATAAGGGGTTCTTGGATGATCGGATGATGGAGAAGGGCGGATATTGAAGGGCATGCTCTGGTGATACTTAAGAGCAGTGGACTGAGGGAGTCATCTGCTCCTCCAGCCTTTTCAAGCTGTCTGTCATAGAAGCTGATGACCCAGTGCTCCCTTGTATGGGACTTGGGATGGAAGGCATGGCTGGATAGGGCTATGCATTGAACAGAATACGATGCTATAAGTGACGATGGTCATGGGATTTTGCTGCGATCGTGAAGTTGTTGATGCTAAAGTTTGACTCGGAAGATGTTGGTATTGTGGCGGCTGCTACCACCTACTCAATTCCTCTGAATCCGATTGCTCGTCATGCGCCATTTCAGATTTGATGGTTCTTTCCGTTCACAGAACCTTCACAATTCTTTTTCCTGTCAATACCTACCTAGGTAGGTATTCTATATCTGAAGAGACCAGGGCTGTTTGTATCGCCTATGCACCCGCCACCATCTAGGTTACATGTCATTTCCGTGAATCACCCTACCCCTATTTCAACAAACAGCCGAGAATAGCCGAACCAAAGCAACATCACCCTGACAGACTCGGTGCAAAACAACCATCTTTTATAAATTATAAGTCAGGCCTTATGATACACACGATATAAAGAATTTAATTCCCGTCCTGAATTTCCCATTGGATCATCCAATTTCCAAGCCAATCCCGACCCAAGGGCCCAAGATCTCTCAGCGTAGGACTCATCTGTTCCGCCCTAGTAGACGCCAGCCATCTGGGACCCTCCTATCCGGAACTCAGAGCGGTGGCATCGCTGTAGGAATCGAGGAGGCGAAGCGCCGGGATCTTCTCCGTGTCGAAGCGACCCGTCCTCTCGGCTTCTTCCGCGCTCTGCTGTAGCATCGTGATCCAGGCGTCTAAGGGAACCCTGCGCACGGCATTGGTGTCGACGGTCGCGTACAGAGCTTCGAGCGTGGGAGCGAGGTCGCTGGACCAGCCGATCGTCTAGGGACTCACAATGTGAAAGGTCAGCACGAGTGCGTCGTTAGTTGGTGGTGTAGATGGTGATGATGGAGATGATAATGCGCTTTGGAGAACCTCTACTAGGATCTTGGACACTTTTGTCGACGGGGTAGCCAATCGATTCTGTCTCGGGAGGGAAACGTGGATGGGAAGACGCCGAGGGCCCGGGAGGATATGATGGTCTGGCGAGTATTAGTGTGATATTCTATCTATCACTGAGACTCGTCATCATGGTGGTGTTGCGCAATTGCGTTGCACATGGACATTGAGACTCGTCATGATAGACTAATCAATAATGAATCAGACTCACCGAATAAATATACTCATGTCTATTCCACAGCCCCAACCGCCGCTCAACCGGCCCTGCCCCGATCCCGACGCGACAGCATGCCGATCGCACGCCCGAGATCTCGGCCGCCTTGGCGAGCAGACACTCCGATACCAGCTTCGACTCGCCATCTCCCATGTCGGCCGCAGCGCTCAGGTCCGTAACCTGGGTCTCGGGCACACTGCCGCCTCCCTTCCATCGGCCGACGGGGACACGCTGCACACGAAGAGGATGAAGGCGTTATTCTATGACTTACTTCGCGGCGAAGTAGGAGAGGTTGCGGACTCCAGCGATGCACGGTTCAAAGAGCGAGAGCGTCCAGTTGAAGTTCACGGGCCACTGGTTATCTATATAGCCGGTTGGGTCCGTTCAGTTTTATGTGACACAGTCTCGTGTCATCCCAGATAGCACAGAAGGCAGACTTATGAATAACATGCGCAACCGTATCCCTCAACCGCGCATATATATCCCCGCCGAGCACCAGCTGAGGCTTCCCCATGTCGGCTTTCAGGAACTCGACACGACCTAGGTCTAATCGTCCCAGCCCACGACTCGGACCCGTCCGCGCGTATCTTGCCGTTGTATGCGCGCTGCGATCCAGACACACGATCCGTGCGACGCTCTGGTCCTGGTACAGCTCGTCCAGGATATACGAACCCAGCGACCCCGTGCTCCCCATCAACAGCACGACCGAGCCATCATCAGTCGTCTTCGCACGCGGGACGACGATGCTCTCAATCTCTATCGCCGACAGCGAGTTCACCTATTTATCGAGCATTGCCTGCATCCTCTCGACTCTATCCCCGTGCTTGTCCAAAACTGCCCTCGGCCCCGGGCCCAGCGACGGCGATGGCCGCGGCGACGGTTCTTACGTCAGATACCCGCTGTCCAGAGCGCGCCCGGCGCTGACGAGATCGGATATGGTGGTTGAGAGCTGGGACACGGACGGATTCGCATAGACGAATTTTGGTGAGACTTCGCCATTACTATTGCTGCCGTTGCTGCCTTCGTGATGACTCCTGTCACTACTATTGCCCAGCTTGATACCCGCCACCTGGATCTTAAATTTCTGCTCTCGCGCGATACGGATCACCTGCAGTGAGTTCATTCCCGTATCGAACAGGACCCCATCGTCGTCGGTCCCGAAGCTACCACCCGTGACCCTTCACGTTGCTGTTACTGTTGCTGCTGCCGCCGCCTCTGGTCTGAACGATGAGTTCGCGCAGCCAGCGCCGGATGCTGCGGCGGCTGGAGAAGTCGACGGGTAGTAGGTGGGCCAGGTCCGAGACGGTGATGCCTGCCGCCGCGGTACGTGCTGATTATGCCGATCTTCTACGTGATCAGCTTAGGAAGACCGGTCGAACCTGTGGTGTGGAGGATGAGACATAGATCATCGCAAGCTTCCGCGAATGTCTTTGCATATGGATAGAGAGGGACCACGACCAGATCCAGTAGCTCATCAAGCTCCGGCATGATGGCAGTGCGCATAGGTCGACTCGCAAGGATGTGATCGACGTTCGCCTACTGTGATAGTTGCCGCGAGACAGAAATAGAATATGTACTAAATTAGTCTTTGTATGTAGTTGTCGTTAGGTGCAATGTAGCCTTAAAGCCAGACTTGATAGCACCAAACATCAAAAGGAGATATCGGATATCATCTACGGTCGTGCCAAGAAAGTATAAGCTAAGAACCACAAGACTCAAGGGGGATCACTGGGTCCGATAAAGCCCGCTGTTGCAAAATCTTGAGTCTTTCCAAGCACTGATTCCAAGTACCAAGCAGTTCGGTTGATAGCGTTGGTGAATGCCTCTGCTGTAACGTCCACGAAACCATCCTGTAGTTTGTCTGTTCTCGGGTATGAAAACAGAGCCTGTCTTGGTACCTTGGTGGCAAGTTTATCTGCCATGAGATGAATCAAGCGGTCAGGGACCATCGATGAGGCTCGGAACACCTCGTGAACATGGCGGGCTGAGCTAGAAGCGTCTGATCCATTGGAAGTTCAGAGACAGACGGGATTTATTATCGACATGCTACGTATATCTGAACAATACACGATACGAGGCTACTCTGACACTTATATATGTGTAGAAATATTATTATCACTGCAAAGTCCTATAGAACTTTGCATAGTCGATAGCCTCAAGCTACGCTCTCAGCCCTCTCTGATGATTTCAACCTTCACTCGATAACTATACAGGACTTCTTGGCCAGAGAAAGATATTTCCTCATATTCCTGGGGGTGTATTGCTATCCCCGAAGGTATACTTTCATTTCACGATACACGGCGAGAGCCCTTGCGTTGGGAATCATTCTGGAACCCCGAGTCCCCTAACGGCCAAATCACGGGTTCTTCGCTCCATGCACGCTATCTGGCGGGTAAGCATGAAACCTATAGTTGCGCCGACGGAAATCTGCAGTGTCTGGAAGCCGGTGCCCAATGCGCGCCCCTCGTGAAATTACGATTTTCGTGGAGCTCAGCAATGGCACTGCGCAGCGAATCAATGACCCCACGAGGCCAGAAGGCCCCTAGAGAAACTGAAGTCACACTATAGGATGCTGCCGTATTACGTGCAGTTGCATATGCATACACTCACCCCGAGTTTGATAGCACGGAATGTACGGTGAGACTACGAATTATGGACTGGCTTTGTGAGGCTCCAGATCCATTCTTGGGGATTCCGAAGTTGTGGTACAAGAGCTCGGTAGTTATGCCATTGGTCTGCGGTGGTGGTCGTCACGGGTGCACGGGGGTGACGAGACTGCCAGAGCCCAGCGGGGTAGAGGATAGACCGGAGGGCTTTGCGTGGGGGACTCGAGGTGAATATTCGTATAAATCTGGCTCGATATTTCTCTCTCATCAACAAGGCGTGAAGACATAGAGACATCAGAAGAACTCATCAGAGAACTCGAAGACTATACCATACTAGCATCAGTAATCATACTGGTGTCACGGCATCACCATCAAAATGTTGACAAGCGTGCTATCCTTCACGGTAAGCCAATAACCCTTCCCAGTTATGTCTCGAAGGATTCGCTAAGCTGACGACGTCTCAGCCCGAGATGGCGGAGACCGTCACCGAGTACTGCACCAACAGCTCGACGGACGTCTCACACAACATGAACGAGCTGTGGGACTGGACCGTGCAGGAGTTTGAAGACGCCGACAAGATGTCGTCTCCCCTTCAGGGGTCCACCATGAAGTTCCTCGCCGGACTTCTTCAGCCCAAGAGGAGTGAGTCTATCACCAGCTTCCGCCAGAATATAGATGGCAGCTGACATATATGATTTCTCGTAACAGTCCTGGAGCTGGGATGCTTCACTGGGTACAGCGCCCTGGCTTGGTACGAGAGCACCACGCAGACTCAGGCCGAGATCATCACGCTGGAGCTGGATGAGAAGATGATCGCCGCTTCACGCCGCACATTCGATCGGTATGGACTCAACGACCGCGTTAAGCTGTTCGAGGGCGACGCGGCAAAGTTGCTCAAGGGACTTACGGGCACCTTCGACCTAATCTTTGTCGATGCCAACAAGGACGGCTATGAGAACTACGTCAAGATCATCCTCGACCAGAAACTCCTGGCTCCGCACGGGTTGATCATGGCAGACAACGGTAGGACTACCCCTCGACACTCGTCGTTTCTCTATCTGACATAAGAGCTGCACAGTCTTCGCTCGAGGGATGACGATCTCTACTGAGAGCAACCCCTTGCTGCCGGAGAAGGTTAGGCCGTACTGGACGGAGAACGGAAAGGCGCTGAGAAAGTTCAACACTTTTTGCAAGAACGATGGCCGCATCGATACAGTCCTACTGCCGGTATACGACGGAGTGACGCTGATCAAATGGAAGAGGAACTGAGTACCTAGGTTCTCACGTAATCAAGATCAAGGGAAATATCACTGCTCAAAGCTAGCCTGGACCGCTGTGATGAACATGCAGGAGGACCCTGGCCGTACAACCGTGAAAATATTGATAGACGTCAGTCGTGATCGGAGTAAGAAGGCTCAACAGAAGCACACCGATGAGCGTTGCATAGACAACTCCAGCTGCCGTTACACGGCGGCGGAGTACCGGAGCCCTAACCGTGACTGACATGGATATACACGGCGCCACCCAGTTTTCCGATACCGATCCCATCTTTCATCTGGCATCGGATCTCCCAGAAAGTAAGAATCGATCTCATCGATTCAGAGTAGAGGTACACAGTTTCCACCCTATCTCAAACACGTCTTCCCACTTTCCTGATCTGACCCGTATTAAACTACCAACTCGACCTCTCGGCCGCGATGACCCGCTCGTTCCCGCCCTTGGTCTGGGCCTCATGGGTCTAAGCTGTGAGGCTGTCATATATGTACTAGCATATTTAGTAGAAGGCTAATGTAGGACTCGCAGCACTCTACGGTGTCCCGCCTTCCGATGAGGAACGTTTCGAGTTCCTCGAAAGGGCGTACGAACTAGGCTGTACTCACTGGGACTCGGCCGCCCTATACGGCGACAGCGAGGAGCTGCTAGGCAAATGGTTCCAGAGGACGGGAAAGCGCAAGGAGGTGAGTAGACTCGGGGCAGACTTCTTCGGTCTAAATACGAACACCAATCGAACCATGTCTTCCTTGCCACCAAATTCGGGAACCACGTCACACTGGACGGAGGACGCGAGATAAGAAACGACGCCGAATACATCCGCGAAGCAGTCGCCGCGAGCATGAGGAGGCACCAGACGGACCATATAGATCTTCTCTACTGTCACCGTTTCCGCAAGTCGATCCCGCGCTTCTCGAGGGAGAATGTTGGAAGAACATCGAGCTCGTCGGGAAGTTGAACGATATCGCAGGCAGTAAGGGGTGCACGTCGGGCCGGCTTACACTCGGGTGGCTCGTGAAGCAGAGCCAGAATATTATTCCCATCCCCGGCACGAAGAAGATCAAGTATCTGGAAGAAAACGTAGGGGCATGCGCGGTGACACTGACGGGCGAGGAGGATCGGGTGATCGGGGAAGCCATCAAGAATACTGAAGTCTATGGTACGAGAGTAGCAGAGAACTTGATGGGCGCGTTTGTCATCGATACGCCCCCACTGCTGAAGGGTCCGTAGATGACTTGGCTTGGTCAGCTAGCACTTAACTGTGCAACCTGGATTAAGCGACTCCTAGAGTAGAATAGAAGATGATAGTTTGAGCCTCATTTCGTTCGTACGACACGGTCTTTTCTCACACCTGATCATCCCTAGGCGGTACCTAAAAATAGGGGTAAGCCCCAGTCTCTCGTCCCAACGCCTCGTCAAATCTTGAGTATTCCACAGTCGATGTATCTGCCCGCCAACGTGAGATGTGCTAAGAACCCGTGGTTTGGAACGTAAGTGATTCGACATGGGACGACGCATGATAATAAGCCCCTAGGACGATCCCACGCCGGAATGTTGGGGATCGAAAGACCTTATCGTGTCGTATCTAACAATTCCGGATGGTAAAAGATATATTAACCATACCCGTTAATCCGTGCCTGATTTAAAGACTAATAATAAAGCTATATTAAGGTTTTTAATTATAATTAAGCGTTTATTATAACCTTCGTTTTTATTATTATTATAAAATAAAATATAATAAAATAGCTTTATAAATATAATATTATATAATATAATTAAAATATATTTTATTATATTATAACTTATTTTTATAATATTATTATAATATATTAAATGAATCATATTTTTTATTTTTATAATATTTATATTTTTACATTTAATTATATAATATTTATATATTTAATATATTATTTTTTTATTTAAATATTTTAAAAAAGGAATATTTTTTATTATATTATTAATATATATAATTTTTTAGCTTTTTAAAGTTTTATTTATTATAAAAATAAAAGCTATTAAACGTTAATTATATATATAATAATATATTTTTTTAGCTTTTTTTGATTTAAAATAATAAAAATATAAAAATTAAAAAGTTTTTAAAAATAATAAATAAAATCATTTATTTAAAATATAATTAAAGCTAAAATTATATATATTTATTTATTATTAAAATAAAATTAATATTAATAATATAAAATTTAAAATAATTTAATTTATAACATTATATTAAATAATATTTATTATAAACTTTTATAAAATTAATAAACGATTATAAATTATTTTTTATTATTATAAATTAAATTATAAATATTATATAAAAAATAAATTATTAAAAATATATATAATAAATATTATATATTTAAAACTTTGTTATTTATATTATAAAATAATTATAAAATTATATTATATATTATATTAAATAAGCTTTTTTATTTCTAATTTTTAATTTTTTATTTATTATTTATTATTTTTTATTTGTTATTTTTTATATAATTTTTAATTTTATATTATTTATATTTTATTTTAATTTTATAAAATTAAATAATATAATTATAATTAAAATAATTAAAATAATATATAAATTAAATAAATTTTAATCAAATTATATATAATTATATTATTAATAAATAAATTTAATAAAAGCTAATTAATTTCATTTTAAAGTTTAAAATCATTTTTTTATTATTAATTTAAAACTTTTAAATTTAATAATTATTTTTTTTAAATAAAATTATAACATTAAAAATATAATATAATTTATTTAAAAATAAATAGGTTAAATACAATAATAATAATAATATTAAATAAATTTATAAAAAATTAAAATAAAAAACGAAAGACTTTTTAAATATTTACGATATATAAATAATTAAGCTTTAAGCTTTAATAATTATAATAATTATTTTCTTTTTTTTTAAAAAAATAATTTTTTAATATTATTTAATATATATAATAAAAAATGCTTATATATATATTAAATATAATTTATAATAATTATTATAGTTTAAATATATAAATATGAATTAATTATATATATATATAAAAAAGAAGCTATTTTTTGCGGTGGGAAAAATTAATTAGCGTATAAAATAAGTGTGGGTTTATTTATAATAGCTTAAGCTTTTTAATTATCACTTTATTATTATTTTTATAATTAATATGATAATATTAATAAACTTTTAAATTATAATAAAATGCTATAATATATATTTTTTTAATATTTTTAGCTATATAATAAAAAACGAAGAAAATAAATCGTTTTTTCGATTAAATAATTTATTAAAATAACTTTTAAAAAGTTTATTTATTTATTAATAAATTATAAATTAGCCTTTAAGTTTTTTAATATCTTTTTTTTAATCTTTAAGATATTTAAATTTATTTTTTTCTTATATTTATTTTTATTTATTACTTAAATTTAAGTATAAAGGGTGGATTTATCGGTTTTTAAAGTTATATATTTTAAGTTTATAATATTTTAATCTTTTAATAAATCTTTTTTTTTTTTACGTGTGATGCTTTTTTTAACGCGGATTATTAGCTTATTAATAAAAATAAAACGCTTAAAAAACTTATTTACTTTATTTTTTATTATTACGTTAATAAAATTATTATTATTAAATTTATTATATTTTAAATATCTTTTTTAGCTTATATAAATTATAAAAAGCGATTAAATTAATTATTAGCCGTTTTTTAATTATAATATTAAATTTAATAACTTTTTATATAAAAAATAAGAATTTATATATATAATAATAAATATATTTTATATAACTTACTTATATTTAATAAAAAATTAATATATAATATTATTACGTAATTTAAAAGCATTTTTTTAGCGTGTTTTTATATTTAAATAAATTACGTAGCTAATTTAATTATTTAAATTTTTATTATTTATAAATAAATCATTTAAAAAAATATAAATAGCGGCCTTTATAAGGTTTAAATCGATATAATATAAATCGCGCTTTAAATTATTTATTTATTATTTTAAAACTTTATTTAAATTATTATAATTTTAATTATTTAAAGTTATAATTTAAATAGCGCGAGATAAAATATAACAAGCTTTTAATTAATAAATTATAATAAAATAAATATTATAAGCTTTTTTTACCTTATAAACTTAAAGGCGCTTATTATTTTTTATTAAAATAAGGATTATTATAATTTTTTTACCTTAATTTTTTTATTATAATTTTATAATCGTTAAAAACGATAAAGTTATTTTTAAATAAGATTATTTTATTTTTAGCTTTAAAAAATAGCTTATTAGCTTTTATTTTATCAAGTTTTTTAATATAAAAATAGAAAATATCGTTTATTTATATGCTAATAATAATAAAATAATTTTAAATAAATTATTTAAAATTTATAAAAAAAAAGCAAGGATTAAACGTTAAAATTATTATTTTTAAAATGTTATAATAATATTTAAAATAAATTATTTATTAATAAAGACCGGATTTAAGGATTTTATATAGCGTTTTAAACATTTTTAAAATTATATTAATTAAATATTTATAAATAATCTTTTTAAAAAGCCTAACGTAAATTTCACGCATAAAAAAAGTTATAATTAAAAATAAGTATATATAATATTTTTATTTTATAATAAGGCTTTAATAAAACGTTTTAAAAAAAGTGTTAATATTATTTTTAATTATTATAATATACGTTAAATAATTAATAATTACGTTAAAATCTTTTTTTTATTATCGTTTTTATAACTTTAAATAATTAAATAAAATTTTTTATATAAATTATTATTTATATTATACTTTATTTTTTATATAAATCGTAATTTAAAGATATATATATTATTATAAATAATATTATTATATTATTTAAATTTAAAAACGCCGTTATTTATTAAACTTTAAATTTTTAACTAATTAAAAGCTTTAAAAAAAAGCTTTTAAAATCGTAATTTTATTTTTAATATAAAGCTTTTATAAAAGCTTTTAATTATATTATTTTTTTTTATTATAAAAATAACGTTATTATTATTAAAAGGGAAAAATTATATAAAAGTTTATTAAAAAAAAGCTTTATAAAAAATCTTAAATTTGTTTTTTAACCTTTTTAAATATTTTTAACCTTATTTAATAAAAGTTATAATTATTTTAAATATATATATATCCTTTTTTTTTTAATAATTTTATTTAATAATTTTAAAAAAAATATTAATATATTATTTAAATTATTAATATCGTAAATAAAGGGTTTAATAATTATAAACCTAAATTTAATAATATAAATATTAATATTAATTATAATATTATAATTATTAATAAAAATTAATTTAAATAAACTTATTTATTTATTTATTTTACGATAAATATAAATTTTTTTATTAATAAATAATAATAAAATTAAAAAAATATTCGGCTTATTTTGCGTATTTAAAGCATTTTTAATATATTATTTTATTTAATACGTTTTAAATGTTTTTATAGCTTTTTTTTATAATAATTACTCGTTAATAAATTAAAAAAAAAGGGAAACTTATTTATTATCTTTAAATAAGCATCGAAAATAAAGAAAATTAAGATAAATTTATTTAAATTAGCTATATTATTAATAGCCTTAATTATTATTTAAAAAATAGCCTTTTAATTATAATTCTTTTATAAATCGCCTGCTAAAATATTAAAAATATAATAAAAAAAAAACGTAAAATCGTTTAATTTTATTTATCGATTAATAAGCTTTAATAAAAACCTTTTTATAAATAATACTTATAATTTTTATTTTATTATAAACCTTTAAAAAAATAAAGTTTTTATTAGCGTTATATTACGAACTAATAAGACTAACGGCTAATTATTTAGATTATAACGTGAAAGTAAAAAGCTTAGTACGAAAAAAAGGGCTTTTTTAAAATAGAAATATTATAACCCGGAAATTACGTGATTAAAATCACGCGGGAGTATCGTAAGCTAGAATGATCTTATTCGATTAGATTATTAGATCACCCCGTAAGCTAATAAGCCGGATCATTAGGATTATTAATGAGCCTAAATAATCTAAAAATATTAGTAAAAAAATAAATAAATATATAAAACTACGGGTTTTTTATTTATTTAATTAAAAAATAATTTTTATTTTAATAATTAATTTAAGCATTTATCTTTTTTTTAGAATAAATAGGTAATAGCTTAATAATTTAATGAACCTTTTTAAGCTTTTATCGTATTATTTATTTATTATTCGATTATCTATTTTTTAAATATAAACCTAATACACTCGTTTATTTTATAGAATAGTTAATTCGTTATATTTTAATTATTTTTATTTAGTATCTTAATTTCGATTAAATAATACGACGCTATAATATTTAACATTTTTAGCAATTCGAGTATTGCGCGAAGCCCGCTACTTCGATAATAGCCACGATTTTTAAATTAAAAGATAGCTAAGGCCGACGACGACTTTAAGGTTTTTTAAAAGTAATATTAAAAATTAATCGGCGCTATCCGCACTTTGCGTACGAAATTAGCTAACGCTTAATAAGCGGCTATTATAACTATTAGCTAGGCATAAAAGTTTAATAAGCTACGTATTTAAGTAAATATTATATAAAAAGTAGCTAATATTATTATTACTCCCGTAAGCGAAAAACGCTCGTAATTACGGCTTAATTTTCCGACCTTATTTAATAAAATTATAAGATATTTTAAGGGATTCCTAGCTTAAATTAAAGCCTATTAAGCCTTTTACCCTAATTAATTTGATAACGAGATTTAAAAGGTTATCCACGCGGGATCTTTTTTAAAGGGTAAAGCATTAAACTAATTTAAACCCTATTTAATAGATTTAATAAGCCACGTCGATTATAATTAAAAATAAGCAAAAACTTAGGAACTTTTCGCTTATTTCGATAACTTTTAAGCCTTATTAAAATCTTTTTTTTAAGAGATAAATAAAAAGAAAAAAGCCGAACGAGAAATTATAGAATTTCGATAAATTAAATTAGCTATATTTTACGCTATAAAATATCGACGAATTTTTATTAAGCTTAATTAGATAAATAAAATTAAAATCTTACACTTTTATAATAGTTTTAAAGACTTTATTAAGGACGAAATGTTAATTCGAGACGCTTTAGCCGACTTTTTAAAATATATAAAATTAGTAATACGAATTAATATACGCTAATTCGAACGGCGACGAGAAAAATAAGGGTTACGACGAGAAGTTAAACCTAATAAAAGAAAACGATAAGATCGAACTTTTATAGCATATAATATATATTTTAAGCTAATAAATCTAAACGCAACTAGCAAAAAAAATCGATCTAAACGAGACCCTAAAAATATAATTTATTATAACTATTAAAAATAGGGATATTATGCAAATAAATGTATTTAACTAAGGAAATTACGGCACGATCGAATATTAAAAGGAAAACGAATTATCGAACTCGGCAAAAACGAAAAGGAGTTAAATAAGATAAAAAAAAGAGCCTATAAAAACACTTTTAAACCTATTATCGTATATATTTAATATATTATTAGACGATGCCTATTTTATTCGATCGTTAAAAAATTAAATATAATAATAAAATTAAAAATAATATTATGCTATTATAATAACCTACGATAAATCGAACTTTAAATATATCTTATATATTTTAGCACGTTAATATTTAAAAAGGCTAATAATAAGGGTTATATATGTTACGCTTTAAATTTGCTATGCTTTTTTTATTTTAACTACGGTGATAATAGCATCTTTAACGCTAAATTAAAAAAAAAAACATTATTAAATAATCTTAATCACGTTAAATTATATTAATTAGCGTATATTAATAATAAATATCGAGAATATAATGGCGCAAAAGAAAATAATGGATAATATTTGCGGGGGTCGAAATTAAAACTTGTTCCCCTTAAATAGCGAACTATTAATAGTGATTTAAATAAATTTATATAAGCTTTTATATCGAAAAAAATGCGCGAAACTTACATTTAAATATTTTTAAATAATAATAATACCCTACGAGGGTATGCGATGCTTTAATAATAAAATCTCGCAAAAAATTTATAAATAGCTATTTTAAGATTTAAATTACGAGAAAAAGATATTATAAAACACGTTAAAACTTATTTTTATAAAAAACTTATAACTAACAAAAATAATTACCTTTATTTCTAACCTAGCTATCGAAAGCACTATATATTTTTATAAATTAATTATTTTAAGCATAGCTATAAAAACTATTTATAGAAAAAACTAGAATATTAATGGTTTTTATAGAAATTAAGGGGCATAATTATTAGAGAAATCTACTTAAAAAAATAATTATTACTATTTAATTTATAACCATATAACGGATTCGCTATTTTACGAACACGAATAAACTACCTTATATTATATTAATTAAAATAAAAATAGTGATTTAATTATATAATTAACTCTTATATAATTTATGCACTATAAAAAGCTAAGGCCTAAAAAAACTATAAATAACTTTATTAAAAAAAGATAATACGATTATTACTACCTTTAAAAGGGAACTTAGATAATAAAGCGCGGTATAAAATATTAACGCTTAATTTATTAAGACTAAATAATAAATAATAAATTAAGGTAAAATAAGCCGCAGAAAAATACCGACGCGAATTTATAGCATTAAACCGGTCGAAAAAATTATTAACAAATTATTTATAAGCTAGCCGACGAAGCTCGGGAAAAAGCAAAGGTCGCTAATATTAGGGCATCGAACGATTAATACACAAAAAACCTTATACCCACAAAATATAAAAAGATCTTTATATAAAATAAATATAAAAAATAAAGCACACCTTTATATTAAAATATGCTATTAAAATTAGCCTATTTAAATAATAATAAACACTAAAGCCTAAAAAATTTTTATCTCACTAAAAATTATCAATTTATTTTATCTGCCCTAAAAAAAAAGAACGCCCCTTATTAACTTATAACCGTTAATAAAAGTCCTATGCATTACGATTAAAAATAAATAAAGCGGGAAATTGTAAAACTTTTTTTTTACGTTTAAGATCACAAAAAAAGACTTACGCTCGATATTACGGATATATCTCGATATGATATCATTTTAAAAATACCCTAGCTACGAGTAAATAATCCTAAAATTAACTAAAAACCCGGCTAATTTTAATAGGATACGCTAAAAAGGGATTACGCTTTTATAAGTCGCACAAAAACGACGGCACGCGAATTTAAAAAGACACTAAAATTATAAGTAATAACCCGGGAGTTTAAGCTAAATTATAATATTTATATATTATTTAAATATAAATAATTTAGCGATTTATTTAATAAAAAACTACGCATTAAATTAAGATTATTAAAGCATAATTAATAAGATTACGAAATACCCTTAAAAAAAATAGCTAAAAAATTTCCCTATTTATATCTTTAACGCGGAATATATATAAGCGTTAAAAAAAAGACTAGAGGAAAAATTAGCGGCAGGCAAAATTCGACCATCTATTTTATTTATACGATACCTAATCTTTTTTATACCAAAAAAAAAGGGCAAAAATAAAAAGATCAAATAGTAATAATATATTAATTATCGATATTTTAATAGCATTATACGAAAAGATCGCTATTTATTATCATTAATATATAAATTATAAGATAAGCTAAGCTAAGCTAAGATATTTACGGCCTTAAATCTACCGAACGTTTATAACCTAATATAAATTAAAGAAAGCAATAAATAAAAAACCGCTTTTAAAACTAAGTTCGGACATTTTAAATACTTAATTATACTATTTAAGCTAATTAACGCACTAGCATCGTTTTAAAGGATAATTTTATATATATTACGGGAATTTAATAACTTTATTATTATTTATCTAAACGATATTTTAATCTTTTTATACAATAAAAAAAAATATTATTAACAAGTAAAACTAGTATTAAAAGCGCTTTAAAACGCAAAACTTCTAATTAACCCTAAGAAAAGCGAGTTTCACGTAATAATAATAGATTTCTTCGGATTTATTATTTTATTAAAAGCTATTCGCATCTAAAATTTTAAAAGCTTAATAATACGAGATTAGCTTATATTAATTAGCGTTATAAACGTTTAATCGTTTATTAAGTTTATAAATTATATATAAAATCTGATCGCGAATTTTAAGATTTACGCTAGCCCTTTTTATAAACTAATAAAAAAAAACGTT
Source organism: Xylariomycetidae sp. FL2044 (assembly GCA_022376275.1). NCBI lineage: Eukaryota > Fungi > Ascomycota > Sordariomycetes > Xylariomycetidae sp. FL2044. The sequence goes on along the minus strand of JAJNOH010000053.1, from coordinate 24,692 downwards.
TTATTTAAATAGACTAAAAAAAAGCAGAACGCTTTTAACACTATCTAAAATAAAATATTAGAAAAACTAATATTAGCACTTTTATAGCTAAATAAAAAATATAAAATCGAAACCGATGCTTTAAATAGCGCCCTCGAAGGGACGTTAAATCAAATTAATAATTAAGGGAATTAGCATCTAATCGCGTTCTTTTTTAAACGATTATATAAATTAAAATTTAACTACTAGATCTATAATAAGAAACTTATAATAATTATCGAGGTTTTTAAGTAATAAAAATTATATATTAATAAAATAATATACCTAATTAAGATTTATATTAACCACAAAAACTTTATAATATTTACTATAACTAAGAAACTTAATAAAAAATAAATATAATAAGCAAAATTTTTATTAGAATTTAACTTCTAAATTATTTATATTAAAGGATCTAAAAATATTCGAGCGGATATTTTTAGCCGTCGAAGTAACGTAATTTAAAATATACCTAAAATTAGTCAAGTTATTTTTTATACTACGAAGGAAAGATATCTCACTTTTAAAATAATAATTAAAGCATAATTAAATAAAGATTAAAAATAACGACTTAAAATCCACGGGATAACTCTTTATAACGAGAAAATACGAATACCTGGCGAACTTTAAAGGGAATTTATTAAATAGCATTACGATTACCCACTTTATAAACATTAAAGAATCTTTAAGATAACTAAACGGATTTAATAATATTACGATTTCCCAAAACTCTCGAAGATCGTAAAGCAAATTATAAAAAATTACGATATATATAATAAAATAAAATTAGCACGATATAAACCTTACGGGCTATTATAACTAGTTAAAATATTAGATAAAGCTTAAAAAATAATAGCATTCGATTTTATTATAAAACTGCCACTATTTATAAAACTTATAATTAAAATACGCTATAATAGCATTTAAGTTATTATAAATAAACTTATAAAATATGCTTATTTTATTCCTTATAAAAAAGCTAGCACGGCTAAAAATTTAGCTTATGCTTTCTTATATATTATAATAAGCTAGCACGATCTATTAAAAAAACTTATCTCGGATCGAGACAAGTTATTTACTTTTAAATTCTAAACCGCACTTATAAAACGAATAGGATTAAAATAAAAGCTTTTTATAATTTATCACCCGTAGTTAAATAAATAAATAAAACGTTTAAATTAAATCTTAAAATAATATTTATATTGTTACGTTAATTATTAGCAAAACGATTGGGTCGACTAGTTATTTATCGCTTAATTTGCCTATAATAATTTAAATAACGAATTAATAAGCCTATTATCTTTTAAAACAAACTATAATTTTAACCCCGAATCGATTAGAATATCGATCGTTAAAATAGAAAACCTAAAATTTATAATCCGAGTAAAAAAGCTATAAGGATTATAATAAAATCTTTAATACGAACTTTAATTCCTTTAAAAAAAGATAAAGTATTACGCAAATAAAAAAAGGATCGAGGGACCGACCCTTAAAAAGGAGGGAATGGTTTATTTATTACGACGAAATATTAAAATAAAACGATTAAGCGAGAAGCTAAACTTTAAAAAGATTAGACTTTTTAAAATCGAAGAAATAATTTTAATAATTAACTATCGACTTTTATTATCGTTAAATATACGATTACACCCTATTTTTTATATCTTATTATTCGAATTAGCATTATAAAACGCTAAACTAAAAGATAATATCGAGATCGAACCCAATTAAAATATATATAACGTCGAATAAATATTAAACTTACGTTAAAAAAATAAGATCTTCGAATATTTAATTAAATAAAAAGGTTATTTATATTCGAAAAATACGTAGAAACCTAAAGACCATTTAAAAGGCTATTTATAAATTATTAAATAGTTTTACCGCTAAAACCCTAGCCGATTAAGGCTATAGCTAAAGGGTTAACTTTAAAAAGATCGAAACTAATAATAATATTTTAATTAATTACGTTAATCGCATTAAACGCTTAAGTAGCAATCGCGGCCTTAAATTTTATACGCTCTTATTTATTAAGCTCGTTAAAAAAAATAGCACCATAATAAACTATCGCGAAACCACGAGACTTTAAAAAAGCACGCTATTTGTAAATTCGAATTAATTAAGCCACCGATTTATTTAATAACTATTAAGCCTTTAATAAACGAGATTTAATTCGCTTTTTAAATAAATATAAACGCTTATTTTCGAAAAGGATGCGTTACGCTAAAGTTGCCGAAAAAACCCTATCGTAAAAACGACCACGACGAATATATTTTTTATAATAAAACACCCCTTTTATTATTTAACATTTTTAGCCGCGCTATTTATAAAAAGAATAAAAAGGCATGATTTTAACGCTAAACCGATCGATAAACGCGATAAATCGAAGGCGTTCGTCCGATTTGCGAAATAAATTAGATGATTTTTAAACTCTAAACGATATAATATCGTTAGCGACGATATATAAAGGAAAAAAAGAAACTATATATTAATAAAGATAAGCACTTATTATTTATAGCCTTAAAGATAAGACCCTAAAGAAAAAAAGAATAATATTACGAATTAATAAAACTAACGGCTAATTATTTAGATTATAACGTGAAAATAAAGAGCTTAATAAAAAAAAAGGGCTTTTTTAAAATAAAAATATTATAACCCGAAAATCACGTGATTAAGATCACGCGGGAGCATCGTAAGCTAAAATAATCTTATTCGATTAGATTATTAAATCACCCCGTAAGCTAATAAGCCGGATTATTAGGATTATTAATAAGCTTAAATAATCTAAAAATATTAGTAAAAAAAAGAATAAATATATAAAGCTACGGGTTTCTTATCTATTTAATTAAAAAATAGTCCTTACCTTAATAATTAATCTAAGCATTTATTTTTTTTTTAAAATAAATAAGTAATAGCTTAACGACTTAGTGAACCCTTTTAAGCTTTTATCGTATTATTTATTTATTACTCGGTTATTTACCCTTTAAATATAAACCTAGCACACTCGTCTATTCTATAAAATAATCGGTTCGTCACACGTTAATTATAATAATATTAAATAAATTAATATAAATATTATTTTGGCACTTTTAAAATATAAATTAAACCGTTTTAATTAATATATTTTTAAGCTATTTCACTTTTTTTTAAAAAAAGTCGTTAAATCGATAATATATAAAATAAGTTTATTATTTATTTATATAATATCTATTAAAATTTTATAATTAAAGTTTATATTAGCTTAAAAAATAAATTTAAACCTTTATAAAATTAATAAATATATTTAATATTATCGATAAAAAGTTATAATTTACTTTAAAATAATTAAATTAATATTATTATAATTAGCTTTTTTTAATAATTTATAAAAACGTTAATATTTTAAATGATTTAATCGATAATAAAATCGTTTAAATTTTTTAATTATTAAATAAGCCTAAGTTTATTTATATTTAAATAAATAAAACTAAATATATCCCTATTTTTTAATCATAAAAACGATTTTAATAATATTTAATAAAGTATTTATAAATTATTAAATAAATAAATTGCGAATATTATCGTAAAAAATGTTTAATTTATTTATATTATTTAAATTAAATAAAAAAAGTATTTTAATAAATAAAACTTTAAAATTAATAAGGCTAAATATTATAATAATAATAAAAATTCCTTGCGTAAAAATAAGTTTATTATTATTAAGTTTAATTATTTTTTCGGTTATTAATTTATTTATTTTCACTTTAACGTTTTTTAAAAAATATATAATTATTTAATTGAATTTAATAAAAAACCATTTAATAGTTTTAATATCGATTAAAATACCTTAAAAATGCTTATTATTATATTATTTAATAATAAATTATTAGCTATTAATAAAAATATTAATAATATTATAAATATTTTTATATATAAAAAAATAATTTATAATTTTTTAATTAATAAATATAATTAATTTTTATATTAATTAATAAATAAATAAATCGCTTTATTTATTATTAAAAATATCGTTATTATTATTATTATTATTATTATTATTATTATTATTATTTAAAAAAAGGGTTTTTTTAAAACCTTTATATTTTTATATATATATTTAATAATCGTTATTATTAAAATAAAGGTTATTTTTATAATAATATTATAAATAAAATATATATGCACGTTTATAATCCTCGAATAAATATTTAATAAATTAATAGCTTAATTTACTATAAATAAAACAGCGTTTTTTCCACTTTAAAGCTAAATAACGTCTATTATTTTACGATTTAAAGTTAATAAAATAATTATTTTAATTATCACTATAATTATTATAATAAATATTATAATTATTATTATAATCGCCTTAATTATTATTAAAATAACGGTTAATATAATATTAAAGCTATAATTATCATTAAAATATTTAAAAAATAGCGTATTTATAATAAATATTTATTAATTATTCTCGTAAAATAAAGTTATTTTTAAAGTAGCCTATAAATTTAAAAATATTTTTTTTATAAAGATTTTATATAATTTAAAAAATGCTATTTTTATAATAAAAACACTATATATAATTTATTTTAATTATATTTCTAAAAGGATTTTAGCTAAAAAATCCGGGCCGAAAGCTTATTAATAAAGTTAAAATTTATTAATTATTATTTATAAAACCCTTTAAAAAAACTTAATAAAATTTTTACGCTTTATTTTTTTATAACTAATAATTATTATAATAAGCGTAAATAATAATAAAATAAAATAAATATAATAAAGCTTTAAACGCTATATAAATTATAAAATAATAAAAAAAAAAAGAAAAATTAAAATTATAACAAAAAAAAATAACGCTTTTTTTCATAATTATAAAAATTATAAGGGTCGTATAATAATCGTCTAAATAATTATATAATATTTAAAAAAAGGCCTTTATTTAAAAAATAAAAGGTTTATAAAGGGGCTTAAAAGGCTATATAAAAGGTTAAAATATAATTAATTATAATTATAATATTACCCCTTTTTTAAGCTTTATTTATAAGTAAAAAAGTTTAATTTACACGTAATATATACTTATAAATAATATATATTTTAGCTATTTATTTATTTATTTATTTATATTTATAAAAAGCTTAAAATTAAAAGAAAAAAAAACATTATATATACGCGTATATATATAATTTATTAAGCTTTCTAATAATATTTTTATACGTTTGTTAAAGTTATATAATATTATTTATAAATTTTTTATATATTTAAAAAAGCTTTATAATATTTTTAAAAAAAAAATTTATACGCTACGTTTTAAATTTAAAGCATTTTTATACGTAATATTTTTTATTATTATAATTATAATGATTATTTTTTAATATAATAAAACGAGGGGTGTTAAAATAAGCGCGAAACGCATAAAAATTAAAGGGCTTTATAAAATAAAAAATTTTAAATATATGTTTTTATTACATTAAAAACGATAATGCCTTTTAAAAAAGGTTAATAAAAGGGTTCGATAAAGCTATTAATTTATTTATAGATTTTTAAGTTTTTTTTTTTTTTTATGCTTTTTTATTTATAATAATATATATAATATATTTAATTATTTATATAAGCGAGCACGTTTTAATAAACTTTAAAATTAATAATAAAATCGATTATATAATTAATAAAAAATAGTTAAGTTTTAATAATAATTATTATATAAGCTTTTTTTTTATATAAAAAAATATATAAATAAAATTAGCGTTTTATATAAAAAATAAATAAAAGAAAAAAAAAGCGTAAAATATTATTATAAATATTTAAAGCGTTTATAAATATTTAATTTTATATTAAAGTTAAAAAAGGCTTATTTTAAAAGCGAGAATATTTTATTAATAAATAAAATGTTTATTATAGCGTTATAATTAAGGTATAAGCTTAAAAAAGCTTAAATTAAGGTTTTTATTTAGCTTATAATTTAATTAAATTAAAATATAAGCAATAAAAAGTTTATAAAATTTATTTTTAATTTAAAAACGATAATAAAAAGCTATTTTTTATATAATAAATTAATATTATTAATAAAAAATAAGGGGTTTATTAGTTAAATAATATAATAATCGTTTAATATAAAAATATTAATCGTAAAAACGATAATTAAAAAGCGATTAAATCTAATAATATATAAATTTAATATAATTATAATAAAAAACGCACGCGATTTATTATTTTAATTATTAAAAATGCTATATTTAATTATAAAAAATATAATAAAGCGAGAAATAAATAAAAAAAGCGATATTTTTAAAAGTATTATTATTTTATTTCCTCGATTTGTAAGGTAGAAATATAAGCTTTTAAAGCTTATATTAAACGCGCTTAAATATTAATAATATTTATAAACTAATTATATTATTTTACGTATAAAAAAGCCTTTATATTTAAAATAATAAAAGCAAAAAAAGAGGCAAAGTTATATTTATTATTTTTTAAATAGTGATAATAATAATTTTAAAAGCCTCGGGCTTTTTACGTAGCGTTATTATAATAATTATTATATATAAGCTAAGTTTTATATACGTTTTATAATAAACTTTAAGTTTTTATAAAATAAATAGCGTTTTAAATGCTTTTTATAATAAATTTTAAGTTTTTACGAATTAATTATATAAATTTTAAGCTATATAAATAAAAGGGCGCATATATTATAAATACATTATTAAAAAAAAGATATATAAGCGTAAAAAATAGGGCTTTAAAGTAGTTTTTATATAAAAAAGCTTATAAAAAATAATAAAGATAAAGCTATTATTAAATTTATAGATTTTTATTATAATATTATAATAAATATAAGCGATAATAAAATAAAATAAATATAATAAAGCTTTAAATATTATATAAACTATAAAATAATAATAATAAAAAAAAAAAACTAAAATTATAGCAAAAAAAAAGTAACGCTTTTTTTATAGTTATAAAAGCTATAAAAGTTATATAATAATCGTATAAATAATTATATAATGCTTAAAAAAAGGGCTTTATTTAAAAAATAAAAGGTTTATAAAAAGGCTTAAAAGGCCACGTAAAAGATTAAAATATAACTAATTATAATCGTAATAATAATTATTTAATTTATATAATAATGTTTTTTATTAACTTTTATATTAAAATAAACCATTAATTTAATATATTATATATTAAAATTATTATTAAATTATAATTAATAAATAAATTAAACGTTTATATTTTTTATAAAAATAAAAAAGAAAATAGCGTAAAGTTAACTTTTTTTAATTTTTATATTTTAATAAATATTAAAAAAAACGCGGGTTTTATTAAAGAAAAAGTTATAAAATTTATTATTAAACTTTTATTATTATTTAATATCTTAAAAAACCTTATAATTTATTTAAAGTTTAATTTTTTTATTTTAATTAATATTAAAAATAACTTAAAATATAATAATCGCTTTATTATTATAATTATATTTAATACTTTAATAATCACGTTATTTAAAATATATTTAAATATATTTTTAGTTAAAAAAATAAAATTAGCTAAATATTAAAAATTAAAATATAAATTTATTAAGGTTTATTTTATAAATCCGCGTAAAATAATTCGTATTTAAATATATTTATTATTAAAAACAAATCTTAAATTATTATTTAATAACGTATATTTTAAAATAAAAAAGAAAATTTATATTATTAATATTTTTTTATATTTATTTTATAAGGCCTTTTTTTTAATAATTTATATAAAATAATCGGCGTGTTTAAAATTAAAAAATTAAATCTTAATATTTTAATATTTAAAAATCTCGCTTTTAATTTATTTATAAAACTTAGCTAATATAATATTAAAATAATGCTTTTTTTAACCTTCGAAATTATCCTAAATTTTTTTAACGAGTTTTTTATTAAAATATTTATCTTTATAATTTATTATTTATAATAAAAATTATATAATTAGCTCGGTTTTAATAATAATTTTTATATTATAAATATTAAAATTATTTTATATAATATTAAAGAATTTTATTAATCTTTTTTTATATTTAAGTTTATTATTATAAAACTATTTTTTTATCTTTATAATTATAATTATTATACTTTTAATCGCCGAATAAAAAAACTTACCACCATTAAAATCGGCTATGTTAACTTTAATATAAGGCTTTAAAATAAAACTTTTATTAAAATAAATAATTTATTAATAATTAAAATATTATAATAAAAAAAATTAATACACTATTTTATAACGATAAAAAAAGTATATATATAAAAAATATTTATTATAATAAAAAAAGTGTGTTATTATATTATTTAAAAAAAGGGAAGGATTTTAATAAATATAAAGCTTTTTTAAAAGTTATTTATAATTAATAATAATAGCGTAAAATTAATTAAATAATAAAGCTTCGATAAAATATCGCTAGGTTTTTTGCTTTAATAACCTAAAAAAATAAAGTTATTTATAATTATAAATAAAATAAATAAATATAAATCCTTTCTTTTTTTTAATATAATTTAATATTATAACTTGCGATTAATTTATTAAAATACATGTTAATTAATTTATATTTTCCTTATTAATTTATAATTAAATTATATTTAACCATTAATTAATATTAAATATAATCTATAATAATTATCTAATTTAAATATATATATATAAATTAATTATACATATAAAAAAAGAAAAAAGCTGTTTTTTAAGATAAAAAAGAATTAATTAATATATAAAATAAGTGTGGATCCGTTTATAATAGCTTAAGCTTTTTAATTATCACCCCGTTATTATTTTTATAATTAATATAATAATAATTTATAAATAAAAGTTATTTAAACGTTATTATATAAATATATTATATATATTAAACTTTAATAATAAGCGTTATTTTATTTATTATAATTTATATAATTATTTTAAAAATATTAAATAATTACACTTTTAAATTATATAAATATTATAATTTATTTTAATAATTAAACGTGTTTTTTAAAAATAAAAAGTTTTTTAATTATTTATATTTGTTTTTAAATATTCTTTTATTTTTCGCTTTTTATTATTATTATATTATTATAAAATATAAAATAAATAAAAAGCATTTTTTACATTATTTTTATTATATTTTTATATTTATTTTATATTATATCGCTTTATTTTATTAATATTTTAAATTATATTTAAATTTATTATATTTAAGCTTATAATTATAATTAATATTATAATTAATACTTTATATTTAAAAAATGGGTTAAATATATAATTAATTAATATATATAAATATTTTAACGCTTAATTTAATTAATTAACTTTAATAATGAACGATATTAAAATATTATATTTAATTAAATAAATTAATTCTTAAATAATTTTTATAATATTTAAATACGCGTTTTTTTTAAAAGATTTAATTGATTATTTTTATTATATATTAATTATTTATATTTATTATTTATATATTTTTAAATAATAAAAATAAAATAATTTATTTTTATTATAAATAATTAGCTTTTTTTTTACGTTTTTTTTTTACGGTTTTTTTTACGTTTTTTTTTACTTTTTTTTTATTATCGATTATTTTTAGTTTTTTATTTTTTTATTTTTTCGTTTTTATTTTTTTATTATTTTTAATTATATGATATTTTTTTAATTTATTAAATTTTTTAAATAATAATTAAATAAATATTATTAATTAATAATTTAAAATTATTATTTTATTTCTTAAAAATTAGTTATATTAATTAATAAAAATATATATATATTATAAAAATATTAATATACCTTATATAATTTCTAATAAAATTAATTTTTGTTATTATTTTAATTTATTATAAATATATAATTAGTTTAAAATAAAAGCTATTTTTATAAAGGTTTTTTAATTATAATAATATAAAAAATTATAAAATAAAACTTTAAACCGCTTTAAAAGTATAATTTTTTTTATGAATATTAAAAATTAAAAGTAATAAAAAATATAAAAAATTTAAAAAATTTAAAAAATAAATAAAAACTTAAAAATATAAAAAATTTAAAAAGCTTATAAAATATTAATTTCTTTTATATATTTTTTCTTTATTTTTTCCCTTTATTTTTTGCATTTTTTTAATTTATTTTTATCTTTTATTTTTTTTATTTTTTTTATTATATTTATATATATATATTTATATTATTATTAAATATATTATTATTTTCTTTCCCTTTTTTTATATTCTTTAGCTTATTTTATTTTTTTATATATAATATTTTATTAATATTATATAACTTTTTAATATTCGAATTATTTAAAATAAATTAAATTATATTTTCCGACTTTTTTAATCTTTATATATTAAAAAAATAATTAAAAGACTTATTAAATTAAATGAAGAAATATATTTATAATAATAAAAGGCTATAATTTAAAGCCTTTTTAAAATAAAGTTATAAAAGTTAAAATAAAACGTTTTTAAAAGCTTATAAAAATATATTTCATCTTTTTATAATTATATATTTAAATATTATTTTCATTTATTTAAAGCTTAAAAAATATATTATTAATTATAATAATAATTATTTTATTATAATAATAAAGGTTTTAATTATTTAAAGAAGTATTTTAACTATTTTTTTATATATAAAATAAATATAAAAAATTTAAATTATTTTATTATTAATAAGGTAGCTTTTATAAATAATAAAATAAATAAATAACGTTTATAAATATATTATAAAGCTTCTTAAAAATTAATTAATTAACGATTTTTTAAATAAAAATTAATTATAATTTTAAATATAACAATAAAAAGCTTTTTTATAAATAATTAAAAAAAGCATCTTTTTTAACGTATTTAAAAAATAATCAAAATTATTTATTATAATTTATTTAAGCTTTAATATAATAATATAATAATATAAACCTTTTTAATTAAAAAATAATATAATTACGCATGAAATTAAAATATATCGATATTTATTATTATTAACTTTATTAAAAAATAAAAAAAATTTATTATAAAATAAATATTAATAAATAATATATTTATTAATAAAATAATTAAGCTTTTATTATAATAAAAATAAAAGCCTTTTTTTATTAAATATAATTATTAAAAAAAAAGCTTAAAAAAAGAATATTAATTTTTAATATATATATATATTATAGCGTTTTAAAAGCAATTTTATTTTAAAAAAAGGTGTTTTTTCTTTTTATATAATTTTAATATAATAATTTTTTTTTTTTAAATATTATAAAAAACGAATTTATTAAAATATTAAACTTTATAATCGTTTTATTTTTTAAAAAGTTATATTATCATTTAAAGTATTTAATATAAAAAAATAAAAAACTTAAATAAATATTTATTTAGCTAATAATTATAAGGAAAGTTATATACCCCACTTTTAATATATATATATATATATATATATAAACCCTAGTTTTATTATATATATATATATATATATAAACCCTAGTTTTATTATTTAATAAAAATTTAAGAAAATATATATATATTAATTTTATATATTAAATCGCTATATTAATAACTCGATTTTTTAATATATTTTATTACAAATAAAATATTATTATTTTTTATATTATTAATTTTTCGTTGTAATATTCGATTAATTAAGGGCGAATTATAGATTCTTTTATTAATTATTAAATTCTCGTAAATTAAAGTTATAAAATAATTTAACGAGGATATTAATATTAAAATTATATTTTATATCGAGGCTAATAATAAAAAATTGCGGATTTTAACCTTTAAAATTTTAAACGAGGCGAAATTTACTTAAATATATATATATAAATATATTATTTAATAAATAATATTAAATATATTAAAAATAATAAAATTATATTTATAATTATTATAAAAATTCGATAATAACTTATATTTTTAATATTTTATTATTTAGTTTATTAATTTTATATAAAGCTATTATAACGTGAAATATTTAAATATATATTAGAATTTTAATAAAACATTAGTTTTTCACCTTTTTTTATTTTATTAAACTTGTAAATTAACGTTTAATACTCTTTAAAACATCTTGCACGAAAATGAGTCCACCCGATATGTACCGGAATAACAAACATTAACGTTCCTCGTAGCATTGCGAATCCATCCGATCTTTGCCCTGCTTGGACGCATCTCATTCCGTGACACCCAGCTCCCAACCGGTGGTGAGCCGACCCACCAACAACCCATATTCATACCCTAGGGCTCTACGGTCGTTATGTTATACTACGCATTGCACCGTGACCGCGACGTTTCGGAGACGACATTGAGACCTTCCGACAAGAACGCTGGGATGAGATCCAGCCAAAACAATGGGAGTTCCAGGGGTTCGGTGGTGGTAGTCGCGGCTGTCTGGGTCGACACAAGGCTTTGATTGAGGCGTCCTACGTTCTTGCAGGCTTGCGCGTGAGATCGTAATGCTCGAGAGCCGTGATGGCAGGGACTAGGTTGGGGAATTAAAGATGACGTGTAAAAGTGCGAACGGGTGTAAGGTAGCTGACAAGGTGAATCGTCTTGCTAGAAAAAAAGAAGACTAAGCCTGCCACGCCTCATACCCTGTCAAGGCTTAGACGAACCCATGTCGTTCCATGAGATACCCCACGGGAGGTGAAGCCGGTAGCTTCAAGCGGCGTTAAATAAATTAACAACAACAACAACAATAACAACAACAATAATAATAATAATAATAACAATAATAATAATAATAATAATAATAATAATAATAACAACTCCCGGAGCAATATAGTAGGCTTTATAATGTGTTCCCCATTTAATATCTCTAACCTGGGACAGCCAGCTCCAATCACCCATTGTCGATGCCTGAATTAGATAACGAAGATGAATGGGAGGTTGAAGAGGTCAAGGGAAGGAGGTCTCTTAAGGGAGAACTTTACTACCAGGTTAAGTGGATCGGATGGTCTTTGGAGTATAATTAATGGGTTCCTGTGGAAGATACGACGAATAGCCAGAAACTTATCGAGAAGTTCGAGAAATAAGCGTCCAAGAGAGCCAATAGGAAACCTACAGCTTCCGAGACTAGAGTATGAAGAGACCTAGGGAAAGAATCGAACAAGAGTTGGAATAGGCCAGAAATATCGCTTAGGCGTCTGGAAAAGATGACATTAAAATGACATCGAGGCAGAGTATCAGAAAACGAGAACTTTTGGTATTGGTGGGAAGGGTCAATCCTCGCCTCTGGCTATGAACAAAAGCAAGGCAACCACCTTTCGAGAACGGCCAAGGGTAAAACTTCTGCCAGGAATTGAATCCGGTACATCAGAATCAAGAATTCTGCACCCTACCGTCGGGTCCCAGAGGTCTACCAAAGAGCCGAACCGTGCAGCAATCCCACTCGATCCACTTGTCATCCAGACGTGCATCGAAGATGCCCCAGATCTCCTGCCCGTCGTCACCATCATCTACCTGTTGAACAGAGGCCAGGTTATGAGTGACAGCATGGCATTATGGTCTATTGCGTTGTCTAAAAGGTTGAGTCTCGTAGACGATGAGAGTGGGCGAGACTAGGATCTATATACTTCTTACTACTGGGGTCAGCCCAGTGTGGCTTGAACATTAGCACCGGGGTCTTCCCGTGTGGCGTTCATCTCAACACTACCACCGCTTGTAGATCACCGTGAAAGGCCACAACCGACAGACGCCAGGCACCAAAGCCAACGTCATCAACATCAAGGGCAGGGAGGACGGCGACTTGGTACTTCTGACGCTCTTGCTCAGCCTATACCCAGAGGCTGGTAATAAATAGCCTTGGGCTATCTTCTGTCGCTCAACCGCCAGACGCTTGTAGGCGGCATGCTCCTCCTAGAAGGGGTTAGTGGGTAGCGCAGGGACAAGTACGATTGCTTTTGCAGTTTGCAATCGAAGGCCATGGGTTGGCCGAACTTGGGCTGAAAGCGCTCCTCCGACGCACCGAAATAGGGGCGACACACGAGATCATCAGGGACCTTGCGGTCCACCACTTCACGAGCACCGTGCTCGCGGTTGCGTCGCTTCTTGGTCTGCTTCCTGCCGGCATCAGCTGGGGCTTCCGTCTTGCGTTTATTGGCGGGAGGCATGGTCAGGTGGTTTTGACGTGCGGACACGAGACCAGAGGAAGGCGAGGTGAAAAAGGAACATCACCCATCATGTTATTTCCACACCGAAGGACATCACACATCATGTTCAGAGACGAGCATCGACTCATAAGATGCCGGGACAGCCATCTATGAAGGAGGGGGATGGTTGTAACAGGGCTACTGGTCTGTGAGTGGTCCGTAGGACATCCAGCCATATATCAAGGGGCCTTCAGCCCCTTTCCCCTTTCCCCTTTCCCCTTCTAGTTCCCTAAGTGTTTTTCTAATACATACATTACCCCTATACTAGCTATTGTAGCTGTGCCTGGCCTACCTACTCTTACACAATGCCGCTTTCTTAAATACTAACCGAAATAGATGTGTTCTAATATAACCATACCGTTAAGAAAGGCGCTGTGGAATGGTTGCCGTATGGACTCTCTACATGGGGAAAATACCGTAAATACACGGTCGGTATCCCGTTCCCTGGCATGGAGTGGGCGGTAGTGTATGAGGACTCAGGAGTGCCTGCCTTCTTGGCCAGAACTCATCCATACAATCCATCTTCCTTGCCACAGCATTGAACCACACATTCCACATGCATGCATTACATGACTGCATCTGCGTGTACGTGGCACTTATTCTGAGTAGTTGTAACACATAATCGGTATGGCCCAAACGTGTAAGAACGGCCAGTCTCACCGTCAGTACTTAGATAGTCAGCGAGCATATGCATGTGGTCAGCGAGCATATGCATGTGGTCAGCGTGCATCATGAGTGATAGAGAATATCATGCCGTGACAAATCGCGCGTTGAGTGCCTCCATCGGACGACGAGGACTGTCTGGACATAATGGATAGGTAGAGGCTAGATATATCCATGATGGGCGGAGGGTTAGTTCCCCTGAGGCAAGTCCTGGGCTTTCATCATTAAGAACTATTCTAGACAATGTCACTTAGCACCCTGTTATCGAGCTGGGCGGCGCGGTTTTCCGTCAGCTCGGGTGAAACCGCCCAGTGGCCGGGTTGGATTGTTTTGATTGCGTCTTTGGGGCTGTTTGCTTTACTCGTCTACAAGATATCGCTCCCTCGACCTATTCCAGGCATCCCGCACAATGCCCTGGCGGCCACGAGCATCTTGGGAGACATCCCAGAAATGCTATCGCACATGCGAGAAACCCCCAGTGGAGACTTTGTCAGCTACATCTCAGAGTCCATGTTTCGCCTCAACTCACCTCTCATTCAAGTGTTCGTGCGCCCACTCAGTTTGAAGGGAAACCGACCGATGCTCGTTCTGGGAGACGCACGCGAGACGCAGGATATTCTGCTGCGACGCAGCCGCGAGTTTGACCGGTCGCCGAGCATGGGTGACATAGTTCGGGGCATTGCCCCCAGTCACCACATCCACCTCCGCTCTGAAGACGCAGTCTTCAAGGCACAGAGGCGGCTTATCCAAGACCTCATGACGACGGGTTTCCTGCGTGACATTGCTGGTCCCATCATTCATCGAAGCAGCGAGCTGCTGATCGAGCTGTGGCGCCTCAAGTGCCAGGCGGCCAAGGAACGCCCATTTGAAGCCTCTGGAGACCTGAGTAGTGCTGTCATTGATGCCATCACGTCCTTTGCCTTTGGAAATGCGTTCAGGGATCAGCACAGCGCCACCAGGCCGGCGATCGAAATGATGCGACACTACCTGCGGGAAAAGAGCTCAAACAACGAGGCCGTTTCAACAACGATACACGATCCGCAGGACGAGCCCGTCGTCTTCCCAGACGGAACCTTGGATGAGGTGCTCCAAGCAATCCTCGATTTGAGAGAGACAGGTGGCGAACTCCAAGGCAACCCTTTCCCACGACTGACGTGGGCATACCTGATGCGGAAGCCTCGCATCAGCAACGCGTGGCGCATCAAGGAGAAGTGGTTCGGGGTTGAGTTGGCCTTGGCTGCAGATCGCATGCAGCAGAGCGAGGGGTCGATCAAGCACAATGTGAGTTCCGCGGTGGATCACATGGTACGAAGGGAAAGGGAACTCGCAGAGAAGCAGGGTAGAGCGCCGAAACTATCAATCGCGCGTTCTGTTAGACGAGGTACAAAAAAGCAATCGCGTACCACGAAATGACATTCGGCAGTACTTGGCTCTGACGAAATTGCTCCAGGTGGTGTCGTGACCTGCGAAGACGAATCCAAACACCTGGAGCAAATTCGTCAGAGCCAAGTACGGACAATGTCATTTCGTGGTACGCGATGCTTACCTCGTCTAACAGAACGCGCGATTGATAGTTCGGCGCTCTACCCTGCTTCTCTGCGAGTTCCCTTTCCCTTCGTACCATGTGATCCACCGCGGAACTCACATTGTGCTTGATCGACCCCTCGCTCTGCTGCATGCGATCTGCAGCCAAGGCCAACTCAACCCCGAACCACTTCTCCTTGATGCGCCACGCGTTGCTGATGCGAGGCTTCCGCATCAGGTATGCCCACGTCAGTCGTGGGAAAGGGTTGCCTTGGAGTTCGCCACCTGTCTCTCTCAAATCGAGGATTGCTTGGAGCACCTCATCCAAGGTTCCGTCTGGGAAGACGACGGGCTCGTCCTGCGGATCGTGTATCGTTGTTGAAACGGCCTCGTTGTTTGAGCTCTTTTCCCGCAGGTAGTGTCGCATCATTTCGATCGCCGGCCTGGTGGCGCTGTGCTGATCCCTGAACGCATTTCCAAAGGCAAAGGACGTGATGGCATCAATGACAGCACTACTCAGGTCTCCAGAGGCTTCAAATGGGCGTTCCTTGGCCGCCTGGCACTTGAGGCGCCACAGCTCGATCAGCAGCTCGCTGCTTCGATGAATGATGGGACCAGCAATGTCACGCAGGAAACCCGTCGTCATGAGGTCTTGGATAAGCCGCCTCTGTGCCTTGAAGACTGCGTCTTCAGAGCGGAGGTGGATGTGGTGACTGGGGGCAATGCCCCGAACTATGTCACCCATGCTCGGCGACCGGTCAAACTCGCGGCTGCGTCGCAGCAGAATATCCTGCGTCTCGCGTGCGTCTCCCAGAACGAGCATCGGTCGGTTTCCCTTCAAACTGAGTGGGCGCACGAACACTTGAATGAGAGGTGAGTTGAGGCGAAACATGGACTCTGAGATGTAGCTGACAAAGTCTCCACTGGGGGTTTCTCGCATGTGCGATAGCATTTCTGGGATGTCTCCCAAGATGCTCGTGGCCGCCAGGGCATTGTGCGGGATGCCTGGAATAGGTCGAGGGAGCGATATCTTGTAGACGAGTAAAGCAAACAGCCCCAAAGACGCAATCAAAACAATCCAACCCGGCCACTGGGCGGTTTCACCCGAGCTGACGGAAAACCGCGCCGCCCAGCTCGATAACAGGGTGCTAAGTGACATTGTCTAGAATAGTTCTTAATGATGAAAGCCCAGGACTTGCCTCAGGGGAACTAACCCTCCGCCCATCATGGATATATCTAGCCTCTACCTATCCATTATGTCCAGACAGTCCTCGTCGTCCGATGGAGGCACTCAACGCGCGATTTGTCACGGCATGATATTCTCTATCACTCATGATGCACGCTGACCACATGCATATGCTCGCTGACCACATGCATATGCTCGCTGACTATCTAAGTACTGACGGTGAGACTGGCCGTTCTTACACGTTTGGGCCATACCGATTATGTGTTACAACTACTCAGAATAAGTGCCACGTACACGCAGATGCAGTCATGTAATGCATGCATGTGGAATGTGTGGTTCAATGCTGTGGCAAGGAAGATGGATTGTATGGATGAGTTCTGGCCAAGAAGGCAGGCACTCCTGAGTCCTCATACACTACCGCCCACTCCATGCCAGGGAACGGGATACCGACCGTGTATTTACGGTATTTTCCCCATGTAGAGAGTCCATACGGCAACCATTCCACAGCGCCTTTCTTAACGGTATGGTTATATTAGAACACATCTATTTCGGTTAGTATTTAAGAAAGCGGCATTGTGTAAGAGTAGGTAGGCCAGGCACAGCTACAATAGCTAGTATAGGGGTAATGTATGTATTAGAAAAACACTTAGGGAACTAGAAGGGGAAAGGGGAAAGGGGAAAGGGGCTGAAGGCCCCTTGATATATGGCTGGATGTCCTACGGACCACTCACAGACCAGTAGCCCTGTTACAACCATCCCCCTCCTTCATAGATGGCTGTCCCGGCATCTTATGAGTCGATGCTCGTCTCTGAACATGATGTGTGATGTCCTTCGGTGTGGAAATAACATGATGGGTGATGTTCCTTTTTCACCTCGCCTTCCTCTGGTCTCGTGTCCGCACGTCAAAACCACCTGACCATGCCTCCCGCCAATAAACGCAAGACGGAAGCCCCAGCTGATGCCGGCAGGAAGCAGACCAAGAAGCGACGCAACCGCGAGCACGGTGCTCGTGAAGTGGTGGACCGCAAGGTCCCTGATGATCTCGTGTGTCGCCCCTATTTCGGTGCGTCGGAGGAGCGCTTTCAGCCCAAGTTCGGCCAACCCATGGCCTTCGATTGCAAACTGCAAAAGCAATCGTACTTGTCCCTGCGCTACCCACTAACCCCTTCTAGGAGGAGCATGCCGCCTACAAGCGTCTGGCGGTTGAGCGACAGAAGATAGCCCAAGGCTATTTATTACCAGCCTCTGGGTATAGGCTGAGCAAGAGCGTCAGAAGTACCAAGTCGCCGTCCTCCCTGCCCTTGATGTTGATGACGTTGGCTTTGGTGCCTGGCGTCTGTCGGTTGTGGCCTTTCACGGTGATCTACAAGCGGTGGTAGTGTTGAGATGAACGCCACACGGGAAGACCCCGGTGCTAATGTTCAAGCCACACTGGGCTGACCCCAGTAGTAAGAAGTATATAGATCCTAGTCTCGCCCACTCTCATCGTCTACGAGACTCAACCTTTTAGACAACGCAATAGACCATAATGCCATGCTGTCACTCATAACCTGGCCTCTGTTCAACAGGTAGATGATGGTGACGACGGGCAGGAGATCTGGGGCATCTTCGATGCACGTCTGGATGACAAGTGGATCGAGTGGGATTGCTGCACGGTTCGGCTCTTTGGTAGACCTCTGGGACCCGACGGTAGGGTGCAGAATTCTTGATTCTGATGTACCGGATTCAATTCCTGGCAGAAGTTTTACCCTTGGCCGTTCTCGAAAGGTGGTTGCCTTGCTTTTGTTCATAGCCAGAGGCGAGGATTGACCCTTCCCACCAATACCAAAAGTTCTCGTTTTCTGATACTCTGCCTCGATGTCATTTTAATGTCATCTTTTCCAGACGCCTAAGCGATATTTCTGGCCTATTCCAACTCTTGTTCGATTCTTTCCCTAGGTCTCTTCATACTCTAGTCTCGGAAGCTGTAGGTTTCCTATTGGCTCTCTTGGACGCTTATTTCTCGAACTTCTCGATAAGTTTCTGGCTATTCGTCGTATCTTCCACAGGAACCCATTAATTATACTCCAAAGACCATCCGATCCACTTAACCTGGTAGTAAAGTTCTCCCTTAAGAGACCTCCTTCCCTTGACCTCTTCAACCTCCCATTCATCTTCGTTATCTAATTCAGGCATCGACAATGGGTGATTGGAGCTGGCTGTCCCAGGTTAGAGATATTAAATGGGGAACACATTATAAAGCCTACTATATTGCTCCGGGAGTTGTTATTATTATTATTATTATTATTATTATTATTATTGTTATTATTATTATTATTATTGTTGTTGTTATTGTTGTTGTTGTTGTTAATTTATTTAACGCCGCTTGAAGCTACCGGCTTCACCTCCCGTGGGGTATCTCATGGAACGACATGGGTTCGTCTAAGCCTTGACAGGGTATGAGGCGTGGCAGGCTTAGTCTTCTTTTTTTCTAGCAAGACGATTCACCTTGTCAGCTACCTTACACCCGTTCGCACTTTTACACGTCATCTTTAATTCCCCAACCTAGTCCCTGCCATCACGGCTCTCGAGCATTACGATCTCACGCGCAAGCCTGCAAGAACGTAGGACGCCTCAATCAAAGCCTTGTGTCGACCCAGACAGCCGCGACTACCACCACCGAACCCCTGGAACTCCCATTGTTTTGGCTGGATCTCATCCCAGCGTTCTTGTCGGAAGGTCTCAATGTCGTCTCCGAAACGTCGCGGTCACGGTGCAATGCGTAGTATAACATAACGACCGTAGAGCCCTAGGGTATGAATATGGGTTGTTGGTGGGTCGGCTCACCACCGGTTGGGAGCTGGGTGTCACGGAATGAGATGCGTCCAAGCAGGGCAAAGATCGGATGGATTCGCAATGCTACGAGGAACGTTAATGTTTGTTATTCCGGTACATATCGGGTGGACTCATTTTCGTGCAAGATGTTTTAAAGAGTATTAAACGTTAATTTACAAGTTTAATAAAATAAAAAAAGGTGAAAAACTAATGTTTTATTAAAATTCTAATATATATTTAAATATTTCACGTTATAATAGCTTTATATAAAATTAATAAACTAAATAATAAAATATTAAAAATATAAGTTATTATCGAATTTTTATAATAATTATAAATATAATTTTATTATTTTTAATATATTTAATATTATTTATTAAATAATATATTTATATATATATATTTAAGTAAATTTCGCCTCGTTTAAAATTTTAAAGGTTAAAATCCGCAATTTTTTATTATTAGCCTCGATATAAAATATAATTTTAATATTAATATCCTCGTTAAATTATTTTATAACTTTAATTTACGAGAATTTAATAATTAATAAAAGAATCTATAATTCGCCCTTAATTAATCGAATATTACAACGAAAAATTAATAATATAAAAAATAATAATATTTTATTTGTAATAAAATATATTAAAAAATCGAGTTATTAATATAGCGATTTAATATATAAAATTAATATATATATATTTTCTTAAATTTTTATTAAATAATAAAACTAGGGTTTATATATATATATATATATATAATAAAACTAGGGTTTATATATATATATATATATATATATTAAAAGTGGGGTATATAACTTTCCTTATAATTATTAGCTAAATAAATATTTATTTAAGTTTTTTATTTTTTTATATTAAATACTTTAAATGATAATATAACTTTTTAAAAAATAAAACGATTATAAAGTTTAATATTTTAATAAATTCGTTTTTTATAATATTTAAAAAAAAAAAATTATTATATTAAAATTATATAAAAAGAAAAAACACCTTTTTTTAAAATAAAATTGCTTTTAAAACGCTATAATATATATATATATTAAAAATTAATATTCTTTTTTTAAGCTTTTTTTTTAATAATTATATTTAATAAAAAAAGGCTTTTATTTTTATTATAATAAAAGCTTAATTATTTTATTAATAAATATATTATTTATTAATATTTATTTTATAATAAATTTTTTTTATTTTTTAATAAAGTTAATAATAATAAATATCGATATATTTTAATTTCATGCGTAATTATATTATTTTTTAATTAAAAAGGTTTATATTATTATATTATTATATTAAAGCTTAAATAAATTATAATAAATAATTTTGATTATTTTTTAAATACGTTAAAAAAGATGCTTTTTTTAATTATTTATAAAAAAGCTTTTTATTGTTATATTTAAAATTATAATTAATTTTTATTTAAAAAATCGTTAATTAATTAATTTTTAAGAAGCTTTATAATATATTTATAAACGTTATTTATTTATTTTATTATTTATAAAAGCTACCTTATTAATAATAAAATAATTTAAATTTTTTATATTTATTTTATATATAAAAAAATAGTTAAAATACTTCTTTAAATAATTAAAACCTTTATTATTATAATAAAATAATTATTATTATAATTAATAATATATTTTTTAAGCTTTAAATAAATGAAAATAATATTTAAATATATAATTATAAAAAGATGAAATATATTTTTATAAGCTTTTAAAAACGTTTTATTTTAACTTTTATAACTTTATTTTAAAAAGGCTTTAAATTATAGCCTTTTATTATTATAAATATATTTCTTCATTTAATTTAATAAGTCTTTTAATTATTTTTTTAATATATAAAGATTAAAAAAGTCGGAAAATATAATTTAATTTATTTTAAATAATTCGAATATTAAAAAGTTATATAATATTAATAAAATATTATATATAAAAAAATAAAATAAGCTAAAGAATATAAAAAAAGGGAAAGAAAATAATAATATATTTAATAATAATATAAATATATATATATAAATATAATAAAAAAAATAAAAAAAATAAAAGATAAAAATAAATTAAAAAAATGCAAAAAATAAAGGGAAAAAATAAAGAAAAAATATATAAAAGAAATTAATATTTTATAAGCTTTTTAAATTTTTTATATTTTTAAGTTTTTATTTATTTTTTAAATTTTTTAAATTTTTTATATTTTTTATTACTTTTAATTTTTAATATTCATAAAAAAAATTATACTTTTAAAGCGGTTTAAAGTTTTATTTTATAATTTTTTATATTATTATAATTAAAAAACCTTTATAAAAATAGCTTTTATTTTAAACTAATTATATATTTATAATAAATTAAAATAATAACAAAAATTAATTTTATTAGAAATTATATAAGGTATATTAATATTTTTATAATATATATATATTTTTATTAATTAATATAACTAATTTTTAAGAAATAAAATAATAATTTTAAATTATTAATTAATAATATTTATTTAATTATTATTTAAAAAATTTAATAAATTAAAAAAATATCATATAATTAAAAATAATAAAAAAATAAAAACGAAAAAATAAAAAAATAAAAAACTAAAAATAATCGATAATAAAAAAAAAGTAAAAAAAACGTAAAAAAAACCGTAAAAAAAAAACGTAAAAAAAAAGCTAATTATTTATAATAAAAATAAATTATTTTATTTTTATTATTTAAAAATATATAAATAATAAATATAAATAATTAATATATAATAAAAATAATCAATTAAATCTTTTAAAAAAAACGCGTATTTAAATATTATAAAAATTATTTAAGAATTAATTTATTTAATTAAATATAATATTTTAATATCGTTCATTATTAAAGTTAATTAATTAAATTAAGCGTTAAAATATTTATATATATTAATTAATTATATATTTAACCCATTTTTTAAATATAAAGTATTAATTATAATATTAATTATAATTATAAGCTTAAATATAATAAATTTAAATATAATTTAAAATATTAATAAAATAAAGCGATATAATATAAAATAAATATAAAAATATAATAAAAATAATGTAAAAAATGCTTTTTATTTATTTTATATTTTATAATAATATAATAATAATAAAAAGCGAAAAATAAAAGAATATTTAAAAACAAATATAAATAATTAAAAAACTTTTTATTTTTAAAAAACACGTTTAATTATTAAAATAAATTATAATATTTATATAATTTAAAAGTGTAATTATTTAATATTTTTAAAATAATTATATAAATTATAATAAATAAAATAACGCTTATTATTAAAGTTTAATATATATAATATATTTATATAATAACGTTTAAATAACTTTTATTTATAAATTATTATTATATTAATTATAAAAATAATAACGGGGTGATAATTAAAAAGCTTAAGCTATTATAAACGGATCCACACTTATTTTATATATTAATTAATTCTTTTTTATCTTAAAAAACAGCTTTTTTCTTTTTTTATATGTATAATTAATTTATATATATATATTTAAATTAGATAATTATTATAGATTATATTTAATATTAATTAATGGTTAAATATAATTTAATTATAAATTAATAAGGAAAATATAAATTAATTAACATGTATTTTAATAAATTAATCGCAAGTTATAATATTAAATTATATTAAAAAAAAGAAGGATTTATATTTATTTATTTTATTTATAATTATAAATAACTTTATTTTTTTAGGTTATTAAAGCAAAAAACCTAGCGATATTTTATCGAAGCTTATTATTTAATTAATTTTACGCTATTATTATTAATTATAAATAACTTTTAAAAAAAGCTTTATATTTATTAAAATCCTTCCCTTTTTTTAAATAATATAATAACACACTTTTTTTATTATAATAAATATTTTTTATATATATACTTTTTTTATCGTTATAAAATAGTGTATTAATTTTTTTTATTATAATATTTTAATTATTAATAAATTATTTATTTTAATAAAAGTTTATTTTAAAGCCTTATATTAAAGTTAACATAGCCGATTTTAATGGTGGTAAGTTTTTTTATTCGGCGATTAAAAGTATAATAATTATAATTATAAAGATAAAAAAATAGTTTTATAATAATAAACTTAAATATAAAAAAAGATTAATAAAATTCTTTAATATTATATAAAATAATTTTAATATTTATAATATAAAAATTATTATTAAAACCGAGCTAATTATATAATTTTTATTATAAATAATAAATTATAAAGATAAATATTTAATAAAAAACTCGTTAAAAAAATTTAGGATAATTTCGAAGGTTAAAAAAAGCATTATTTTAATATTATATTAAGCTAAGTTTTATAAATAAATTAAAAGCGAGATTTTTAAATATTAAAATATTAAGATTTAATT